>JANHFT010001185.1:0-17432 GCA_032467955.1 Pseudoxenodon macrops | reverse complement strand
TTTTTCCTTGTTTTCCTCCCTCAAAATTAAGGTGCGTCTTATACTCCGGTGCGTCTTATACTCCGAAAAATACGGTACTTGCTTTCTACATTTTCCCTGGATGCAACTCTTACTTTGGCAAGAGAGTTTATAAATACAAAAATAAGAAAGTAGTTTATTCATTTGGAAAATCAACTCAAAACAGGAGAAAAATTTGGTTTCCTTTCTTATTATCATTCGGTTCTGGTTATCATCTGGAAATAATACAGGATAAGGTCACTGATAAATTTGTGGCTGATGACCTTCTGACTGAGATCTACCTTATTACCATATTATGTTTGCGACCTGGAACCAATTAGCAGAGTTATTTCACTCCTAATGACATGTCCTGGAGTAACACAAAATAGAACCCTACTTTCCCTTGTCAATCCACTCCTAAATTTTAAACAGGCATTTTAATCTCTGGCTTTTGACACTGGAAGATTTAAGTCCATGGGGAAATCTTAGGCATCGTTTTAGAATGACAGTTCAACTGAGTGATGATATAATTATCATGATATTTATCTGCAACATATACAAACAAAGGTTTGTATGGGTTAGCAGTGGGCTATCTGATCCTTGCCTTATACTATACCAAAACTGTAAACAAAATAGACAATAAGCTTGCATGCTACTTTGAGTCTAAGCATGTTGTAAATCTTAATAAGTTGATTGTGAATTCTCTTGGAATTCTGCTTAGAGATGCAGCCTTATCTGAAATCATCTACTAAATGTGACTATAAACTTGATTTTAAATTATTTATCTACAAGTGGCTCCTATTAATTCTTGTGAAATTTACTTCCAAATAATATTACATTTAGAATTGCAGTTAATACACTTGGATAAACTAAATGGCTACATTTACCTCTTATAAAATAAAATCTCTACAAAAGGTATAATAAAACACGCATGTTTAAATATTACATATTTTGCATAATGAAAAATAAATATGCATTGGGATATGTTTAAATAGTTTCTCTCTTAGGACTGAGGCAGGTTACTTTTGTTCCATTAACTTAAAAAGGCAGAAGATAATTGGAACATATATAAAATGTAATTATATCTAACAGGACCAGTTTGGTATAGTGGTTAAGGTTAGAAACCAAGAGTCCCATCCTTAGAAATGAAGCTACTGTAGCTAGGTGACCTTGGGCCACTCTCTCTTAGCCCTAGGAAGCAGGCAGTAGCAAACCAGCTCTGAAATCTTGCCAAGAAAACTGCAAGGACTACTCCAGGCAGTCACCAGGAGTCAATACTAACTTGAAGGTACCAACATGTGGCTGTGTAAAGCATTACTCAGCATTAAAGCTGCATGGTATCTTTTAAAGGAATTTGCATAGTTTCTTACATATCCCCATTTTAGTATTCTCCTGTAATAGGAAATATCACAACCTGAACTGAATAGAGAGGAGAGATTTCTGGGCCTTCTGTTGTGGCCATCATGTTGCATCCTAGATGCTAATAGTTATGAAACAGTATTTTAAGATCCACATGTTCCCCAATCCTGGGAGAGCATCAGGTAATAGTGCGCAACAGGCACAAGAAATTTCTGGCACTACATCTCTAGTTGTGTTTTAAGAAACCTGCATATCTTGTAACCAGTCTTCCTTCTCAAATCATCAAAATAGCAATGGAAAATAAAGACTATTCAAAAGCACAGAAGAAACAACAAAGGACTCTGTGCCTGTCCTGTTCCAAAAAAGGAAAACACTGCAATTCTGCACTGCCTCCCTTTATGGAAATGTTGATCTAACAAATCTAGGGATCCAGGCAACATGAAGACTGATTACATCAAATGTGTATAGTAATGACAATTTGAAGAAATATAACACACGCAACAGCTTTACTGCAAAGCTTTTGGCACATGTTTAATTTTTCTCTTCTATGCAATCTCGTTGACATACTGCAGGAATAATGTTGATGTATGCAGAAGCATTTGCATAGAAACATACTTTACTGCTTCCAACCATTCGACAAAACTCACTATGGACTACCACAGGGAAAATAATCTGTGAAGGATCCCATTTAAGAGAAGTGCTAAAATAATATGCAGTCAAAGAAGTTTACAGAAAAGATACTTGCCGTTCTACAATTTTCCCGGAATATAACACTGCCGTTCTTTTTCCCAAATGTCAAGGAAAGGAAATAAAACATTTGAAGGAATAGTGAGACAAAGCAGACTGGGGGAAAAAATCCCTAACATCTTTCTGATAATTAAGCTACTGTACATATTTACAGCATTTCTTCTCAATCGCTATTATTTTATTCATTTTTCTTCCCACTGAAAAATTAGTAGTTAGTTCAAAAAGATGTTTTAAATTATTCCTTTCAAGCTTTCTTTTCCCACCTCACCTTTTATATTAAAAGGTATTTTAAAAATGGAAAGCTGGCATGATGTAAAGCAAAATGCTAGCCTCAGGCATGCTCTTCATTTCTGAGAATGCATCAAATATCTAAAACATTCATTCAAGCTTCCTGGATTCAAGAAAGGGGCCTTGGAAAGAAACATGCATGCCTGGCTCTCTAAGCAAAAAATTCCACTAGATAGGGACTAACACAGAGGAGGCCTCTTTCTACTGCCAATTTTAATTCCTTTAGCGGCAATTCAGTAAATAGCCTCTAAAGAACATCCTTAAACATATATGCAGTGCATGTTTGTGATCTTAGATATCCATCCAGCATGCCAGATCAATATTTCACTTAATTTGTAGGGTTTGGGGGAAAGAGATTGAATTAAGTAACAAAATATACTTACTCCTTGCGGATGCTTATAACCACAAAATTATAATTTTTTATTTTTTTATTTTAAGGAGCTATATATGTAAGTACATGTTTAAAAATGTATAAACTGCCTTACCCCAAAGGATCTAGACCATGTACAAAATAAGACAACACAATGCAAATTTAAATACAAAAAGATATAGAATAATAATTTTGTTAAGCCTCTGAAAAGCAGGAGCTTAATACACACCTTCAAACTCTCCTCCCAACACAAATTCTAGCCACCTTCTATTTCCAGATCTTTTCTTCTTCTTTTTTTTTGCTTAAAAAAATTCTAAAATTTTCACTTTATTAAATTTATATGCCAGCCTTTTCACTGCCACTTTATCTAAGCAAGCAATATCACTGAAAAATAGTGTTGCCTTCATTGTGCCCTCCTCTTAATGTAGAGGAAATAGATCTTATTTGTGTGTAAAAGCTGAAAAGTTGAAATTTATTTATAAAGTACTTTTCACAATGAATTTGAAATGAAATGAAATACTGAAGGGAAGAGTGCCCTTGCCCCATTTTAAGGCATGATCCTTAACATGCCACATAAAACCACATTTCTGTCATCATGATACTCAAGATGACATAAATTATTCATCTCTACTGGAATATGAATTTATTCAAATACCCTAGATCCTAATCACTTAAATCTTCAAAATCTATATAATATTTTGAATTGGGACCACATCACATTAACAACTGTAGCTGGTGATATTATGATCTGACTGCCAAGACCTACCATGGTCAGAATCAATTGCATCGTTTACTTTATCATATAAAAGTCCCATCATCTGATGACATTCAATCAAGGTCTATTACTGCATATCACTGCATATTTACATCTTCAGAATGTAATGGATGAGATTCATTTCAATAATTGGTCATACAATAACACCTCAGAATTGCCTGCTACCTATGACCATGATGGCGAACCTATGGCACACATGCCAGAAGTAGCACGCAGAGCCATCTCTCTGGGCACGCGAGCCGTCGGCCATTGCTCTTCTGTGTTCCAGTGCACCGGCCAGCTGGTCTTCACGCACGCAGGAGCGCTGGAAATGGAAAGAGCAGCCACCCGGTGCACATCAGCGCACCGGGAAGATGATCTTCCGGTTCCAGGTACGCATGCACACTGGCCAGCTGGTCTTCGTATGCACATGCACACCAGAAACCGGAAGATCAGGTAGCCGGTGCGCATACACATGCCGGGAAGATGATCTCCCAGTTTCCGGCACACACACACTCTTCCATTTCACCACTTGGTGCCAAAAAAGTTCACCAACACTGACCTATGACATATCTTACACACAAACTTGGTGACTTCCAAATATACTCAGGAAGGTTGCTTCAAGGTATATAAACAAAGCCAATGTCATGTGATTTTATGTTGTATGTTTTATGCTTTTATAATTCCAAGTATTCAGCATGAAAAATAAACCCTGCGAGATCAAACCAAACAAAAGTAATCACCCAAACAAAACTGAAGAGCCAGTAGTGCTTAGCCTTCCAGAATCTGGTACCCCGATATAAGTGATGCTACTATTTCCATCTTCCACCATAATCACCCCCTACTGTTTTCTCCTTAAAACAACACTAAATAAGAGAATTCTGACAAAGGAACAAGTTCTACAGCCTTCAATAGTAGATATGATAGCTACATTTTACAGAGAAATACTTTTTACCACAGAGCTTAAATGAAAAGAAAAGAGCATGAAGTTTTGAATCTGAATGGCAAGTATGACAGACATTTGAAACAACCTGTCATGGCTCAACACATTTCTGAGCTATGCCAAGCTTCATTCCTAAGGTAGAATTCTTACTTACCAGCTTGTCCAAGTAAACATTCTGAGTTCTTTGAAAACTCAAAATCGAGTAACCATATAAATTGCTTTCATGTAATAATGCCAGCAGAAAATTAAAGCAGAACAACTATTCAGAAGATTGAATAGAACTTAGAAACAAAGGAAAGCAAGCATATTGCTCTGAACAACTCCAAATATGTTGTGTATGCAATTCTCCTTGAAAGAAACTGTTTACAAGCACTCTTGCATACTGTATTTTTAAAAGTATAATAGAAGCATCCTGCCAAATAGATGAGTCACCAGAAAAGGAGTAGCTAAATATCCCCTAAGGGGTACCATGGGGAATACTATATATTTTGCCATAAAATATAAAATGTTCTCTAGTGACTAAGACTTGATCCAAGGAGCCAAGAATATGCCATCTATTCATTCCAGAGCAGACCGGAACTGCTGAATGCCTCTACTTTCTGCTGTCCAATATGGATGCAAACTATTTTAGCTCTCCTTCAAGAGACCTTGCAAATGGCATCCCAAGTCACAATGTTTTGAAGTTTCTTACTCTATATAACTAAAGGAATAAGGACACAATACAATTAAGTTTCTTGCCACTAAATGAAGGAAAGTTACAGTAGGTTACCTCACAAGGGCAACAGACTGGATCATCTAACATATGACAGTCAATTTCAAAGTTAAGCAGAGAATTCCATATTTGATTCTGAGGGGAAATAAAAAAGAGGGGGGAAATCCCATTATTTTAAATCCTAGCTCTATAAGTACCAACATTAGGAACCAGATGTTGACAGAGTAGATGCTGATGATCATCTGGCCATAAGATTAGTTTTAATATAATTTTAATATGTGCCTGGTCACATATTTTTGCAAAACAAGCAGTAGTTATTACTCAAGATAGCATATAAAATCCTATTCATTGTCATCCTTCTTTTAAGGCAATGCCTGAGTTATCTAGAAACTATTTTCTTTTAGCATTATTTTCACTTAGTTTCAAAATTGAGAAACTAATATAATTATAAAGAAAATTTATAAAGAAAGTTTATTCATGTTTGCTTTGCTTTTTCAATATATGCATCTCTGGAAAAGGAAAAGAGAATACCAAAAAAGGAATATAATATTACACATTTGTAGTACTATACATTTGTTAAAAGTTGAGTGGATTCTTATATTCTATTCCAACTATGTCCTTTTGTCCAAATTACTGCTACCTTAAAAAAACAGCAAATATAGGTAGTACAGAAGGCTGGATCAGGTAAACATAGCCCAATGTCATTCTGAATACAATGGTTTATAATTAGAAAATCTTAGACCAAAAAACCCCCCTGAGATTATGCAATTATTTTTCCACTAACATAGGCACCAAATGACTTATATAAACAAAAGCTGTTCTGCTGCACCGTAAAGAATAATGGTCAAGAAAGCTTTGATAAAACAGATGATTTCCCCCCTTTTAAAATGGTGATAATATTTTCCTAGAGTTATCAGTGATGACATGGATATTTCCATATATTTTGGAGAGGGAACAAAAATTACAATCATTTTACCACTGCCTTCCTCAGAGATATATCTTAATTTTTCAGCTCAGGATACAGCTCTGAACTTTCATGGTGGTCTCTTAACCAAGTTTTAACCAGATCTGATCCTGTTCAGCATTTCTGAGATCAACCAATATCATCTAGGTCCTGTCACCTGCTGCGATGTCCATTTACAGCAGATTATGTAAACACTCATAAATCAGTATTGCAGGTACTGTATACTGGCCATCATTCTGTTTTGTTGATTCCCTTTCCAAGCTTGTTGATCTGATCTCTGGGATAGTGCTGGGATCCTCTCATATTCTGATGTTGTGTCTCCTCAGCCTACATATGTTGCCCAGTTTGGCAAAGCATGACTATCAAATAATCTCTGGTCTAACTCATACAGGCAGTGATACAGAGATTATGTCTATCTCAGAGTGATTGACTAGTGACCCTAGCATGGATGGCATTACATCTTGTTTCCTGATCTTAAAGCACATTTTTATTTGTTTTAGTTTATTTCATCAAACATGTATTATATAACAGATATGTATAAACGTGATTATGAATACATGAAATGAATATGAATAAAAGGGAATATTAGGACAGGAATGGTAGGCACGCTGATGTGCTTATGCAAATCCCTTAAAGATCTCTTAGGAATGGGGTGAGGTCGACAGTAGACAGTCTAAGGTTTTGGGGGTTTGGGGAAGCAACCACAGTGTCAGGTAGTGCATTCCAGGTATTGACAACTTTGTTACTGAAGACGTATTTTCTGCAATCAAGTTTGGAGCAGTTTACCCTAAGTTTGTATCTATTGTGTGCTCATGTGTTGTTGTGGTTGAAGCTGAAGTATTCATTGACAGGTAGGACATTGTAGCAGATAATTTTATGTATTACTCTTAAGTCGGATCGAAGACAGCGAAGTTCTAAATTGTCTAAGCCCAAAATTTCAAGTCTGGTGGTATAAGGTCTTCTGTTGCGAGTAGAAGAGTAGAAGACTCTTCTCATGAAATCTCTCTCAACTTGTTCGATTGTATTAATGTCTAATATGCAGTGCGGGTTCTAGACAGCTGAGCTGTATTCAAGAATTGGTCTAGTAAAACTTATGTATGCCCTAGTTTGCAGTTCAATATTACCGGAGAAGAAGCTACGCAAGATTATGTTAACAACTCTTAATGCCTTTTTGGCAATGCTGTTACAGTGAACTCTAGCACTTAGGTCATTTGAGATGAGTAATCCAAGGTCCCTGACAGAGTGAGAGTCATCGACGAGGTTGTATCCACCCAACTTGTATTTTGTGTTCTCATTTATTTATTTTTGCCAATGTGTAAGAAAGAGCATTTTTTTGGTTGAGATTTGGAGTTGCCAATTGTTTTACCATTCAGACACATAGTCAAGGTCTTTTGTAGGGTAGCAGCATTGTCAGTGGTGTTGAATAGTTTTACATCATCAGTGAAGAGAACACATATTGATTTTCTGAGAAGTTCCAGAACACAAATCACTAAGAACAAGCTTGGTATGGCAGGGGAAAGTCCAAAAGTGAATTTATCAAGCATGGTAAAAGCTCAAGTTCAAACCTACATCAGCATGATAAGAGAAGCAAAGTATCATTATATCTCCTCCTTTATTGCATTGGCAGACTGTCAACCAGCTGCCTTGTTTAGGGTAATAAATCCCCTCTTAGGAAGGGATGTCCAGGAAGATCTTGTGTTTGGCAGTTATAATTGTTTTGTTTACCATTTTGCCAAGAAAATCACCCCAGTCTTGCTCAGTCCTGAACAGAGTATACAGTGCAGACTGGGGTATTATCCGTCTGGTTATCTGAGATTCTTTTTGGTCTGGGGACTTGAGGAAAAGGACAGGTGAATATCTCATATCCTTGGTATCTCACAATGTGAGAAATAAAAAACAGGTATTTTGCCATCTTATTTTATGAACAACCTCTCAATCCAAATGGCAAGAAATATGAAAAGAAGCATTTCAAGAAGGCTACAGTACACCTCTCCCAAGAGAGATTCTCTAAAGCCATATATATTTTGTAATATTACTTAGATCTTCTCCCTTTAGGATGCTAGGTACATGGTAGGGATTCAGCTGCAAAATGCATACCTCTTGGCTCATTTAGATGTCTCTGCAACACTTGACACTATCAATCAAGGTATCCTCCTCGATTACCTCAGGAATTGGAGACTGGAGTACAATGTTCCATTTCTACCTCAGTAGGTAATCCCAATTAAGAGCAGTTGAAGGTCAGCCTATAGTCACTTTCTTCAGGAGTTCCATAAAGTTAGTGTTCTCTCTCTTTTAACACTAGCCAACCCATGATCACTTAAGTCATCATTTCAGAGATATTGCCCTACCAGAGTCCAATGGCAGGGCTTCTAATATACTTGAAAAAATCATGGAGGTATTCAGAGATGCATCTGCCTTGAAAGCAGCCCATCATGTTGAACTGTACAGCACAATCAAACATGAGCTGACCATAGGAAATGTTTTATAATAATTTGCTTTATGGTAATTTTTGTCATAAAATATTTTACGCGATTTACCAAATTTCAATTCCACAGGCGTCCCAGATTTTGAAGCATTCTGTAAGTTAGTCCATTTGAGGTAACTTAGTTGAAAATGTGTTGCCTCAAGATTACATCATTTTTCCCAGTTCAAGTTTACAAACGCAAGAGTTTTAGTAGCTTACTAGACAACTGATGTCCTGACAGATAATTCTTTCAAAGATATTTATCGTATTTCTCAATGCCTTCACCAATAACAGAACTTCTAATGTACTAGCTTCTGTGGAAAAGTTGGGATGCATTCAGAGATGAATCTGCCTTGAAAATAGTCTATGTTGAATTATATACCACGGTTGAAAGTAAGTACAGTAAATGACAGCTAGGAAAAATGCCTTTTCTGTGGCACCCACTGTCCTATAGAACACCTTTCTCTCTGAAGTTTGGCAGGTCTCTAACTTCCTATCATTCCATAAACAATTTTCCTCAAATACTGACTTCTTCCCCAAGTGCTGGGATAAGATGAGGTGACTGCACATCAGAAACTTGACTTGGTGCCAGATTTTTGTTGTTATATATTTGGTTTTAATAGTTTTAATATGGCTTTTATGTATTTTAATTTTTGATTGTGAGCTAATCAGACTTTCTACAAAGTGGGCTGCTATATAAATGGTTTAAATAAATAAATACATTTCACATTGTGTCATAAACTGCTTTATGATAATGTTTATATCATAAAATGTTTTATAAAATTTGCCAAATTTCAATTTCACAGGAATCATGGGTCCAGATTTTGGACACTTTCTGTAAGTTAGTCCATTTGAGATAACTTGGCTCAAAAATTGTTGTCCTATAAGCACCATTTTGCCCAGTTAAAGGTTATAGGAACAAGAGTTTTAATAGTATGTAGATTTATATGAAGCCACTGGAAGAGGTCACCCAACAGTTCAAGTTGTGATACATTCAATGTGCTAATGGTAGTCAGTAGTATCTGCTGCTGCCACTCCTCTACACCCCCATGTACCTAGAGAGATGCCTTATAAATATGGTCCCCTATATCCTTATATGGGATGAAACAGACTGTAATTCAATTCTAGTTACTGTTCATTCACTGTGGGTTTTGGTAACTTCTTGAATGAGTATTAATGCCCTTGAGGGAGCAAGTCTATGTTTTGGTCCTGCTGAACTCACAGCTATTGCTAGTTAAACAGGTGAAAGCTATGGCCCATAAGCCCTTTGCCCAGCTCTGGTTGATGCTCAGGTGCAGACCTTCATGGAACTGAGAACCATCACATAATTATATACTAATCAATCCTAAGTGCAGTGGTTGTATATTAACTGACAACATTTACATCCCTACACTGGTTATTTATTTGTTTCTGGATGGAACCTAAAGGGCTAGTTTTGACTTATAAGCCCTACGTTACTGGCCATTCAGGTACTTCAACTACCATTGAAATCCACCACCATCAAGAAAATCTTCCTCAGGTAAGCTACTAATGGTTTCCCAATTTTCTAGAGTGAGGCCTACAATCACAAAATACAGTTTTTCTGCCCTGAAGCACACTTCAAAAGCAAGGCTGTTCCTTCAATATGGCCTTCCATAAGGTAACAGAAAGGTCTTTTGGAAACAATTATGAACTATTAAAACTGAATGCTATTAATAAATATATTTTTATATGTTTGTTGTTTCTTTCAGTTATTGTTAATTCTTGGTGACTGCCAAGAAAGATCCTGTGGTTTTCTTGGCAAGTTTTCAAAAGTTTGCCACTGACTGTTTCCTAGGGCTAAGAGAAAGTGACTAGCCCAAGGTTACCCTACTGGGTTTGTGTCTAAGGCAGGGCTGTTAAACTTCTGGCCCACAGGCCAGATGCATCACGTGCTGGCCACGCCCATGCCTGGTTTAGCAAAGGGAAAAAAAGGCCCGATATGTCACATGACGCCACTTTGATGACGTGAGTTTGACACCCCTGGTCTAAGGCAAGACTAGAACTCCCTCTCCCTATTTCTAGCCTGATGTCTTAACCACTATACCAAACTGGCTGTGATAATAAATATACAGTACTATTATACTGTCTAATGTTGTTATAGTTTTAACTTGATTTTGTTATTATGATTTTTTTTGTTATAAGCCACAATATATTGTCACTAATAATTTGGTGGTGGCATGTAACTTTGATGGAAAATAATTAAATTTAATTTAAAGTATATTAAATTAAAATTTGGAAGCTACAGCTGGTTCAGAGTACAGCAGTGCTAGTAAGTTACACACATGATTTGGGGTTTATTTGTTAATACTTTTAAATGCCACTCAACTCCCAAAAACTATGGGGAGCTTAAACCATCAAAACAAAGAAATCACAATAACACCAGTTAAAAAGGAGGTGAAGATAAAAGATTAAAAATGGCAAGAAGACAGATCCCAAAGAAATGAACCAAGGGGGTCATTCTCCCCCGCCAATGGCCTGGGTCAAGAGCCACATCTTCACAGCCCTTCTAAACAGCAGCAGCAAAGGGCTCTCCAGATCTCAGGAGAAGCCTCACTTCAGAGAGCAGGCTCTGGTATAGGTACATTCTGGGGTCCCAAAACATGACATTGTTTAATTGAAGGAACCTGGAGCATGCCAAGCCTGCAAGATCAAAACAGCCAGACAGATACTATGGAAGTCAAGAGATAATCAGACCCTTAGGCTAGCAGCCCCCAACCTTTTGGGCACCAGCAAATGGTTCTGTGGAGCAGGGGTGGGTTCTAAATTACCTCACCGCTGGTTCGCTTCCTCCCGCGCTGCGGGGGCGCGCCTTGTGGGCGCACGCACACTTCACACACATACACATGTGCAGAATTTTTTTTTACAAAAAATTCCCAAAAAAAGGCCGAAAACAAGATGGTGATGCATGCAGAGTGCCAGAAACCCAGCTTCTGAGCATGTGCAGAAGAAAAAAATGGGGAAAAAATTATTTTTCCCCCAAAAACAAATTCCCCAAAAAAAGATGGCAGCATCCACGGACCAGAACCAGTTCCATGATGTCACCAGTGGCTTACTGCCTACTATATAGAACCAGTCCGAACTGGTAGAAACCCACTTCTGCTGTGGAGACAGGTTTTTCCATGGACCGGAGGAGGTGTGGTTTCACGTGCTGCCTGCATCCTACTGATGAGGTTTCAGTTGTTAGCACGACCCAGTTTCTGGCATGTGGTGGACCTGTATTGGTCCGCAGACTGGGGGTTAGAGACCCATGCCCTAGGCAATACCACTTCTGCACAAGCTAAACCGATTTTCAAATAGACATCTGGGTGAATATAAGCTATTAGCCAATAAAATCCTTCATGTGAAGCACATGATATTTGAAGGTCCCCAGCACCAATTTCTCCTGCCCTCCTAATAAGGATTGGTTCCAGACCGCATATGTTGAATTGTGCCATCTAGCAGGATCTAGAAATGTTCCTTCTCTGTTTCAGTGCCTCTCCCATGGCGGTAGCTCTTTCCAAAATCCAGGTGGCTTGAAGAATTATCTTGAAGACCCAGTTCTTCCCTTCAGCATTGGGCCAAGATGATGTGCGAATCATTATGTTGTTTATATTTATATTAAACTAATCTTACCTTTGTGTCATACATATACATGTATGTGTGCTTTATTTTTGTTTTCCCCTCTGGATTTTATTAATTTGTAGGCATTGCTATTTTCAAAATTTTAGCCATTCAGTCTTGTTTATGAATGAATGGTCATCTGAACTAAGTGAATACATTTCTTAAAGCAGGGCAAATCTCACTAATCCACTTTCTAAATTCTAACATATAATGTGGCCCAATATACTCACAAACATAAGCATGTATTAAAAGCCACAATGATATCAACATGACACTATGCACATCATGAGATCATGATGTAAAAACTGCAGATTACATACTTGTGTCAAAGATACAAAATGATATAAACAGATAATGTGTCATAACACAAAGTGTCTTCCCCTCACTTATCCCCACATGTGGATACCTGCTTTTACTAATGCTTCTCTTTTGTCATTCAGTTCCTATTCTCAAGCAAAGGAGCTCTAAACCATAGCAGTCTGTACATGTTGTAACATGGGGAAGAAGCAGCTTGCTGTACTCTTCATTCTACAAGGAGGAAGAAAGTTATGTTCCACACTGCTCAAGGCTCAACATGAACCATTCCTCGTTTTCATACAACAAATAGGCAGCGTATCACACTCACAGAAGGAAGGCCAGTGAGTCCAAACCCCTGCTCAATCAAAACATCTCAAATAAAAAGATCTAAAGCCTTCACTTGAACACATAAAATAGAGAGGGACAATCACCTCTCTGAGTCATTAATTCTACTGTTGAATTTCTCTGTGAGGAAGGGCTTATTTCCCCACTAATATTCAGTCAGAATCTGTCTTCCTATAATTTACACCATTATCCAATGCCCTACACTTTGGAATGAGAAAAAAAAATGGGTCTTAATTTTCTTTTATGGGACACATTTTCAGACATTTGAAGAATGACATATCCCTCCCTCTTCAATATTTTCAGAGCTAAAGATACACTACTCCTTCAATCTCTCGTCTAGACCTCTAGTAATTCTAAATTTTCTTCTCAGAACCTGATCCAAAATGATGCCCAAAATATATTACTTGAGGAATGGTATGACCAAAGCAGAATAAAGTGGAGCAATTGCTTACACATTTTTTTAATACAGCCTAAAATTCCATCCACAGTGCATCTATCCCACAATGTCCTAATTATCTTGTCATTTTGACAAACTGAGTAACAGTTATAACTTATATCAGGCAATATTCTTTCCATGACTGTCATGGGTCAAGGTCCTGGATAGCAGTTATCTTTGATGAATAATTCAACTTCATTCTAGTTTAATCATCCCCATAACATATTTACAGTACTTTTCACTTTAAGTATAGGCTTCTGAGCTATGGTAAATTGAACATTTACCATTTTATGTAATCTCAATGTTGAGATCCAAAATCCAGTACTATTTAAAAAACGTATGAAAGCCACATTTGCTTTATTGAATAATCATTGCTCTTGCTATTCCAGCACTTCAATATCCTGCATACAAATTTTGCCATTTTAGTTACATATCCCTTTACAGTACAATATTAGCAACAGTTTATGTTGCATTATGTTTGTGAGTATCATGGAATGTGGGCATAGCTTCCCACATGTCATTGCAAACCTCCTTTTTTTGAAAGATACATGCCAATGAAATAGTTAAAGCACACTTATTTTATTTCTACTGGAAAGCTCAACATAGTCGTAAGAAAAGTTGGAAAAATATTTCTGGTGGAAGAGAGGATCAATGTTCACATATTTCTAATATTTACATAATATTCCTAACTTTTATTTTTTTTAATCCTAGCCTTACAACAGTGTAACACAAATAATCATTCCCTGGCTGAAATGGTTTATGCTGTAATATGTTTTATGGAGTGATACGGCTTAAATATTCCTCCTATCACACAAAAATTCTGGCACAATATTCTTGGTTTTCATGAAGGCAGAATTCCTCAGTACAGGTAGTCCTCAACTTACAACAATTCATTTAGTGACTGTTCAAAGTTACAACGAAAAAAGTTACAATGAAAGGACTATTTTCACACTTACGATCGCTGCAGCATTCCAATGGTCACATGATCAAAATTCAGACGCTTGGCAACTGACTCATATTTGTTACGGTTGCAATGTCCCAGAGTCATGTGATCATTTTTTGTGACCTTCTGTTAATACTGCATTCAAGTCAGCATTGCTATGGAGAAGCCCCCTGCTCCAAAGGCAAATCTCAGTTTCAAATAACATACTTTACATATTCTGGACTGGTTATCCAAAGCTAGTTTTTTATGGCCTATAGAACTGATATGGATGTCCTACATCAACTCCCTTGAGCTACACACAAATTGAAAACAAATCTTGAACTAAATGGTACCTGTTTGACTTTGAGGAAGCAAAGGATGCTTCAAGAAACTGTGGCTTACTGATGAGAAGGAGAAAAGTGAACATGTTTCATATCCAGACTAGGAATACTGGCTACAAGATTGATCTCTTAATTGTTCAAAATACTTAAGAAAATCCTAGCCGAAATACAGAGAATGTTACAGGCACAGAAGAAGGTGCACTGGCAAATGTACAAAACAAATTGCCTCTCAGCTGGCAGAGTCCTGCATCTGGATCCTAATTGCAGGGCCCTCGTTTTTTCCAAGCTTCGCTAATGTCAACAACCAGAATGAATACACTACATGCTAGGATAACTAAATCACATGACAAAAAGAGGAAAATGAGAATAAAAGATGTATTTTCTTAAACACCCACCGTGACCTTTAAGAATTATCAAGATGAACCATAAGTAATTAACGGGCATAATTATCTTCATTTAGACATTTGATGTGGCTTCCAGGCACTTCCAAGATTTTGTAAACTGAGCCTTGATCCTAAACACAATTACTTACACTCAAATCCCTTTGATTTAAATTAATGGGTGGCAAAAAGTCCTTGGCGGTCAAGTTTTTTATTCTTCTACAAAGGCATTCCGTGTATCTGTACTGTACTTATGGACATATGAGAATACTAAAATAAAGCAATACATTTTTTTATCTCAGTGACTTCAAATCCATTGTCTTTGAATAATAATAGAACAGTCAATACTGAATTAACTGATTATAAGCTTTCCCTCAGCTGACCACCCATTCTTGAGCTGCTGATTCCTATCCCAACTCTACTGCTTCTGTTCCCAGTCACCACCAGTCATGTGACTTCCCTCCAAGGTTAAAAGTAACAAAGCTTAATATATTTTATACACATTGAAGATGCCCTTGAATAGTGTCAGAAACGAGGAGAGAGATACTATATAAAACTGTCTCATTCATGGAAGAAAACTGAGATGAAAATATCAAAAGGACACAACAGAAAAACAATACTTCCAGAATGCATCTGGACTATTACATGCCTGTACTAAAATCTGTAATTAAAAAAAATGAGTAAAGACTATGCAGAAATAATTTCTTCCACTAAATATATACTTTAAATGTGTTCATAAGATTTAGTCAGAGCAAAATGGAAACAATGAGCACAAAAACTGTGCGGAAAGGTAAATTATGAGATAAAATCTGGCTTCAACTTTGGGAATATTATAATTCCTCAGTCTGGTCTTCACCAGACTTACTTCTGTAGCACAGAGAAGATTTGAGTTTTACTAAATAACTAGCATTTCTGTTTTTCTGATAAAGTTCTCCAGCATCCTACACCTTGCATGCTTTCAAGAGAAGTTCTACAAGGCCAGAGTAGAAAGTTTTACAAACTTTATTACTTTAAGTTAGTGCAATGGAAATGAAATGTAGGAATAAGAAAATAACGTGAACAAGATACTTAACAAACATAATAACGGCATGCTTAAGATCCGATGCCGTTCTTAACTGAGCAAAAGAATCTTGGGACATGAAAATTAGTGCTTTTATAAAGTTAAATATAAATACCACGTATTGTGGGTTTTTAAAAATTATATTCAAGTTCTAAAAATGAAAAACAATAAATGTTCTCCACATCTGCTAGAAATAGTATCTCTATCAACTTTTATACTCCTGCATTTAGGGGGGGGGGAAATAGAGAGAGCCAAATACAGTAAAGCATTTCCAGTTCTCTAACCTCACTTTTGGAGAGATTGTTCCTTAAAAGGTCACATAGTAGATTGGACTTATTCCACCACCACCCTCCTCCTGTCCAGACAGAAACTGGATGTACCATAACTCTCTGGTGCACATTGCTCTTTTTTTCCTTGGGCAGAACAGTATGTTAAAATACAAACTCTGGTTATTCTGCGAAATAATCAAGGCGGATAGTAGCGTTTAGTGATATTTGGGTAAGACGAAACAACCCACCCGGACCCCCTTCCTTCAACTTTACAGCAACTTCCTCGGTCAGCAAAGGAAGCAAACTAGTCGGAGAAGTGTCATCTTCTACACTGCGGTTATAGCTGTTGTTCAGCCGACCCCAGAGCGGCAGCCTAGCGCGCTCCTTGGCGCTAAAGTTGAGAGTTCGAATCCAGCGCAGGGAACAAAACTGCCGAAGGCAAAGATGGGCGTCTTGTGCCTTCCAGGTTTCTGTCACTTCTCCGGCGCCCGCCCAGCACCCTTTGGCCTCCCCCCCACACACACACACGCCTTAGGTTTCCCTTACCTCGCAGAGACAGCAGCGTAGCCAAGGGGGCCACCCAAAGTGCCCAGCTCGACGAACCCTTGCAAGTCATGCCGGGCGCGGAAAGGAGCTGTGTGGGCAGCCGCGGCAGCGCGTCGTTCTGGCCGCCGAAGTCCTACCGAAGCCACCCCTGCTTGAGGGGCGCCAGGTGTTATCTCCGCAACCCGGACAGGCAGAGCTCCGAGCCGGGGCGGCTCCCGCTGCAGCAGCGAGCCGCTCCGGCTCCTCCCGCTGCAGCAGCTGCTGCTGTCCCGGGACCAACCGCTCGCACTGCTTGCTCCCCGGGAGGCTGTGGCGCTCCGGAGCCCGGCAGCCCGGGGCCGCAGCCAGACTGCGCGCCGACTCGAGAGCGCAGCCTGGCGGCTCCCCGAACTGCTACCGCAATCGGTGAGGAAGAAGAGCCGCCGCCTTCCTTTGGCCACAGCACGCGCGCTCGCCGCCGTCCCCGCCAGTCTGGCTCGGGCTACCCCGGGGTGGGGTTCAAGACGGGGGTGGGCTGGGCCGCTTTCCCTCTTGACGCAGCGGGAGACACGGGCTTTTCCCGCGCGCCTCCCAAACGGCGGGCCACTAAATTCCCTGCACCTTTTGCCTTCAAAGTT
>JANHFT010001183.1:273093-283199 GCA_032467955.1 Pseudoxenodon macrops | reverse complement strand
TAGATAGATAGATAGATAGATAGATAGATAGATAGATAGATAGATAGATAGATAGATAGATAGATAGATAGATGTCAGCTATTGGTGGCTGTGGTGTACAATGGCTTAATTTATAATGAAACAGTAATGATAACATTGAAATAATATAGTAAATATTGCCTTACTTCTCTAATGCACTCTGAGCTATTCGTTTTTTTTCCTGTTTCTGTTTTTCTTTGTGCTTCTTCACGCGAATCTCCCATAAACCTCTTATGGCTGAAAAGTCAAATATTATCACCTGATGTCCCATAATGCTGGCATTAAGATTATCTGGAAAAAAAGTGTCATGATAAGAAACAAGACTATCTTATTTAATACTAAAAAAGTCATTTTATTTAAGTAAGTAAAATAACAAATAAAAACCAGCAAACACCATGTCATGCAGTGTACATTGTTTAAAAAAAACATACTGTAGTTATATATATATATATTCCAATCCTACAAGTGCCTGAATTGATTTACCCATTAAATGTTATTTATCATCCTACGCATGAAGAGAGGCAACTTAATTTACGAACCAACTGTAACTTGGATTCAGACATATAAAGCAATTGATTTGGTCATCATAAAAGAGTGTGAAATAGGTAATAATTTTAATTTATACATTCAATTTTTTTTCAACTTGGGAGACTTGCCTGTCATGGGCTTTTGTTCTGTAGCTTAGATGCTAAAATAATACGGATGATCTTAGAGAACCATACACTTTAACTGGAGTTAATCAGGATTGATACGGTAGTAAATATTATAGTAACTGGTATGAAGCAGAAACTGATACATTGGCATTCGTGTGTTGGAGTCCAAGCCACATAATCTCTAGCTATCATGTTAGTTGGGGATTATTTATATTAAAAACTCCAAAATGATTGACAACAAAGTAATGTTATTATATGTTTCAATTGATGAGATGAAGTGATATGTGTATTCTACTTGCAATGTATACATTGGGGACACAAGATGTTTGAAGTGTATGTAACTTTCTCCTACGTAAGCACTGTCTGCAAGTAATGCATTCTTATTTGATTGATGACTAAAAAGATAATATATGCAGTTACATCCATCCATAAGTAGCAAGATTGAGTCTTTTCACACTATTAAAGCAGTTGCATCTTTCTCCAGGTTTACTCAATTGCTTCTCTACTTGGGGTTGCTTGAAGAAGAAAATGCACACACATTCTAGAGGGACCAGAGGTGGGTTCTGAATCTTCTTACTGCCAGTTCCCTCAGGGTCGCATCTCGAGCGCAGCAGTCAAGAACTACCTTCTGTGCATGCACAGAAGCAAAAATTAGCTTCTGCACATGCGCAGAAGCAAAATCCAAGATGGCGGCGCCCACGGAGACACAGACAGAACCAGCTTCGCGACATCATTGCAGAATTACTACTGGTTCTATAGAACCAGATAGAACCAGTAGGAACCCACCTCCGGGAGAGACACATCTAACAGATCTGTACACATTTTTCTAGTCACTACTGATTTAAATTTGAGATGAATTAATTGCTTTCAAAGGCTGATGCTCATCTGTTGAGAAAACCATTAGCCAAATCCAGTTATAATAATTGGCTAGGGGATTAATAACATCTCTTTTTCTGAAAAGGGATCAGTGATCTCTTTTACAACCAACAGATCCAGCCTTCCTATCTTGTCCAAAGACATGACCTCCAATAGAGGGTCATGTTAGAGCTCTGAAACACTACTTCAATATTAAAAGTGATAAGCCAGAGATGTCACTAACAGTGGTAGAAGCCTAATAGTGAATTATTCTCCCATGCTTAGAATCAATGGCTGAAGGTATCACTGTTTCAGTGTGATTTCTATCAAGAAGTACAACTAATATATCTGGCTGAGCTTTTGTTATGCTTGCTCATTCATAAAATCATTCACCAAGCCAGTTTGCAGGAATTCTGATGTTACACAGAAGACAGGAAGCCTTTCAAGAATAATTGCTTCCACCCAGATTTTTTTTTTTTTTGAATATCTTGAAATTTCATTAGATGTTATCTTTATTAAAGTTAAATAGAGAGTCGGGAACTGCCAATCCAATGAAAGACAAATCAACCTTTCCCCCTTCATTTTCTTAAAGATTAGATGTATTCACGGATGAGGGATTTTAGTCATTCTGACTATATTCACATTTTAAAGACATCATTCATTTTCTGAATATTGGTTCAGTGTGTTGGACAGCATAGAATGAGTAGTTTTGTTGAAGTTATTCTTCTGGGATATGTAGAACTTTTGAATGCAGGATTAAAAAGTGTCTTGCTCTTCTTCATTCATTTTTTTACTAAATATTTTGTTATTTTTCCATATCTTATTATCTTTCCACATTCTATCCCACCTGATTTTCACAGTCTTTCTTATTGCAATAAATAATTCTAATCTATGATCAACCTTTTTGCAAGATCAGTTAAAAGCGTTCTGCTTTGCAAGACATTGTGTTACTTATTTATATCTCACTACAATTGTAATAAGCTCTCAGTGACTCTCAAATAAGAACAATAACATAATCATAAAAACATAAAAATGAAAAGTACACAGATTTCACATCAGATCATGACAACAGCCTCCAAATGCCTTCCTGAAAAGTTCAGTGTTCAGCTATTTCTGAAAGATTGAAGCAAATGAACCTCCCTGGGAAGCCATTCCAAAGACACAGCTTTGAAATAGGAAAGCATAATCTCTGGACTTCAGGCTTTCTTGCTTCCCAGAAATGGGAAACAGTTTGCTGCTTCTCCTGAAAGATTACAATGATCAGACCAATTCCAATTGAGAGATGTGGTCCTACAAGTAAAAGGAATAAGGGACAAGCCAGAGGAAATTTAGAAATTAAAAAAATCAGGACTTGAAATTGCACCTGTAAACTAGCAGGAAGCCAGTACGGGGACCCCAGAATAGGTATGGCCAGCTCCCATAAAACATGGGTCAGTCGGTCCTGAGAGATAGGCGAGTGCCGTTCCGAAGGGACGGGCGATGGCCTCCGTCGCCCTCGGCCGATCGAAAGGGAGTCAGGTTCAGATCCCCGAATCCGGAGTGGCGGAGACGGGCGCCACGAAGTGTCCAGTGCGGTAACGCGACCAATCCCGGACCATCATGTTTTGTACCATCATGTTTTGTACCAATTGAAACTTCTGGATAGTCTTCTAAAGATGTTCCATATAGAGTGCATTGCTATAGTATAAACAAGTGAAGAGAGCAAGCCACCATAGTCAGAGTCTTCCATTCCAAGTAAGATCACAATTTGATGCCCTAACTAAGCTGGTCAAATGTCCCCCTGAGCAAGGTCTCCCTAGTGATCCAGAAGATTGGAACAGTTCCTTCACAGGCAGTGGAACCCCATCCAGAGACAACACAGGGAACTTCAGTATATAACAGTAGCTTTGTCTTCCTAGCATGTAATCTGAATCTATTCTCTCCTGTCCATAGTAAAATTTGTGCTGTTGATTTTAAGGGTACCTTTCCCCTTTGGTTTGTTTTCCCTTTGCTATGTTGAGAAGATACGTGTTTGTTTTCCTGATTCTGATTGTTTCAGTTGATATTTCATTGTTTTAATTATTATTAGCCATTTTAAGAATTGTATGGTCCTGGGATTTGTGTTTTTTTTTAAGATACATTGATGTATCTTAAAGATATATTGTTGCTTGAAACAAAGGGGCTTTCCTCCCCTCAATTTAAATCTAATTGGGCTGGCAGCAGAACATACTTCAACACTGTTTGCAGACCAGTGCCCTTCATTACACCCAAAGATAAAAAGCTAATTTAGGAGATATAGGGCACCACAGTCATGAAGCACAACAGGTTTTTATAGTTGTTCTCCACTTCCAAGCATCTGAAGCTACTGATTCAGTCTGGTTAAGGATAGGGCCCACAATAAGAGATAATTAAAGATAAATGGGATTTTTTTTCCCTATTCCAAAAGATAGGCTAAAATTATAAGTAATCCCAGAGGTGATTTTTCAAGGGGCAACTGGACTTTCTGGTTTTCTTTGAAGATGTTTTGCTTCTCATCCAAGAAGCTTCTTGGATTAGAAGTGAAATGTCTTCAAAGAAAAAACAGAAAGTCCAGTTGCCCCTTGAAAAAGCATCTTTGGGACAACCATGACCTGAACTATTGAGAATCTCCATAGACATACCATAACTTATATTTCACCCTTGTCATATTTTATGGCTGTTCTATAATCCCCTCAATTAGTACCAATACTAAGTTGCATGTTACTTCAAATATATAGTGTAAATGCCATGTGCTTCAGAAACAGTAATATTTACTTATGCTTTCATTGTTTATTTTATGCTTATTATAGTATAAAGTATCTATGAGGTCATAACAATATCATAAAGGGATAAACACATTACAGCGTTAAGCCTAATATTTGCTAGAGATAATTGGCAATTTATTATTCTACACATGCATTCAAACAGAATATTATGCAGTGGTATAATATGTAACTAGAAAAATAAGGGGGAGATATATTTTGAAGTATCCTAGGAAGACACTAAAATGAGCAACATTTTTTTTCCCCAAGTGGTATTTGTTAAATTTAGAAAGCTGGCCAACTCCAAAAAGACCTTGGGTAGCAAATAACATTAAAAACTTAAGAACCAGTAAAACAAAGAACAGAACAATGTATATCCAGAAGAGGAAAGATTCCAGGTAACATCTTTACACACCCACCAGCCACTTTAAAACAAGGTTCCATCGGAAAAGGACAAGCTAGCAAAGACCTTTTAAGCACAGCCTAAATGGGAACCATACATTTTTCTGGGAAGATGCTGTTCCAGAGGGTAGTGAGGCTGTGATCTGCTTCCTGAGTCTGTTAGGTGGCACTTTTGGTAGGTAGGACCTGAAACATGCAGCCTGTGGCTGATCCTTTGGGGAATGGAAGTCAAATTCAGGGCCATTTTTTGGGTAAGTAAAGTGGATTTCCTGTTTGGAAATTGTTTGGGTGTTATTTCCAAAAGAACAAGGATATGCTTTCCCTGTCCTTTTGGAAATAAGTACTGTATTTTTCTGAGTATAAGACATACCTTTTCTCCCCCTAATTGGGGCTCATAATTTGGGTGTAAAAAAGAGGGAGTAGCAATGAAGGGCTGCAAAGATCGCTTCACTCTTCACTCACCTGATTAGGTCTGAAAAAAAGCTTTGAAAAAGCTACATTCGGAGTATAAGACGCACCCAAATTATCAGCCCCAATTAGGGGGAGAAAAGGTACGTCTTATACTCAGAAAAATACGGTAGCTTTGTACAAGATGCAGGATTGCAGAAGCTCTAGTATTAATTGAGCCAGGTTTCCTCAAACTGCAGCCCTTCACATGTGTTAATTTGCATCTCCCGAGATTCTCAGCCAACAAGGCCTTGAACGAAATAAGAGAATTTTTGACGGTGGTAAGTTTTTGTATTTCACCTTTTTTTTAAATCACCTTTTTTCTTATATTTGTATGTACAGTTTGCTTAGTGGAAAATTGTTAGATACCAGTTGCTTAAAGGGATCTGGTCAATGACATTCCTTGATAGCTAAATAGCTAAATAAAACAACAGTTAATTTTGCAAGCTGCCAGAGTGACTTCAATAGTAAGATGGGTGGCTTATAAATGTAATAAATAAAGAAAATGTATTTCCTTTTTACTTTATACTGTATTCATCAATCCGGGAATTCTATGTGAACTGTGTTCCTCTGAATGTCAAGTCCTATTTCACTCTTAGAAAAAGATGAACAGCTGACGCTTGGGAGAGATTTGTGAATGGGGATTGTGCATAATGTCCTCTATTTTGTTTAAAATAAGTGTGAACTAAGAAACATTTACAAATCATGCCAGATTATACTGGATGAAATAATGCAATTAATCAAGATGTGTCAGCCCTATAAAGTAGACCAAATTGAAGAACAGGCACCCTGTGTACAGTCGTAAAAATTACTTTCATTAGAATAGTTATAGTAACAGAATTTTGCAAAGTCTGTTGCAAGTGTTTCCCTTCTTCCCCCTTTTTATGTGAATAATGGGCAGGAGGGGAGGGCCTTGGACCCACTTGCTTAACCTGGGTTCAAGCCTTATTTATCTGATCATTGCCTTGGTAACAGATCTTTCCTCTGTCCTTCAAGACCATCCTCTATACTCACTACTAGAGGTCATCTGCTAAAATGGAGGAAAGGAAATGTGTGCAATTTGATTTGATTTTTAAAGAGCAGAACTTGAAAACTGTCCAGATTGACAATGACAAAGTAAAGGACGCATTAGATGAATATGACAGATAACCTGCATCTTTGTACAGAAAAGAAATGCAGCTGCAGGAATCAACACATTTCATAAATGGAGTAGGAGGAGGCCTCTAACCATTTTTTTCTGCTCAAAACTACACGCTTTGGCTACTTTCTTTCTAAGAGGCAAAAAGTAAAAGCATGTTTCTGTTTTTATTACTGTGTAGAAGGATAGTTTGGGAAACTTGCCTTCATTAGGAAAAAAAAGAATACAAGAAAGGGATGGGGTAATATTTTTCATCCCACCACCACCACTGACCCAATTAAAAAAAACAACTCTTTTGATGAGCAACCACTGGTCTCCCCAATAGCACATAAATTGCACCGTATTTTCTTACATAATATACTGTACATTGCAAGTTGCCATTCACAGTCTGGGTCATATATCAGTCAATGCTCTTATGGCTTATATTAGAATTGATTAAAGGCAATCACATCTTTCTTTTCCAATAAATGATCTCCAGATGGGTTACCTTATTGCCTGTAAACAAGAAATGGCATCAACAAAGACATATCTTGCTGATGCCTGAATTTATTATGGTATTTTTATTTGCTTGTGGAACATCTATTTTAGCCCTAAATTGAACAGTTGGGGGAAGGAGAGGGAAAGAAAAAGAGCATTATTTTTTGGACAATGATACACATCACAAATTATTTGCAGATCAATGACAAATGGGTTCTGGAGCACCATAATGGCTCCTACGGTGTATCAGTATTTTCCTAGGTTTATGCATTAATGCTGAATGCTTACAAAGGATAAATTTGGCATAGACAAAATGGTTTGCTCATAACCATCACTGAATTGGACTGGGATGGGACAAGAGAATGACTGGCATCAGGAGAGCATTTTGCTTTTAAAATTGAAAACTGCACTTATTCCTGCTCTGGTTTTTGAGCTGAACTTGAATCACTTAAATATAACATGTACATATTTTATTTGATTATTTCGTTATTTACTGGATTTCATTTCATTATTGAATGAATTGTTTAAAAATGTAATTTTTCAAACAAAAAAAATCTGTATTATGTTAGTCTACTGGTTGCCAGAACAGTGTAAAAAATGAGTCCTCAGGAAGATATCAGAGATCTGAAATTATCTGTCTGGAAGCTGTCATTGGACAATAAGACTCTTGCTGCTCAAACTGTGAGTCTGTGTGAGCCCTATAATAAAAGAGATTTCCTTACTCCCACAATGCAATCTCCACAAATAGCATAGTGTTATGCTCTGAAATATTACTTGCTCTCCGCTGCCCAAGTCCAAACCCAAGAGATGTCAATCGTTCTGCATAACTGTACTCTAACACTGCTTCAAACACCAATAACATTGGGCGATGTATTCCTGCATTTTAACATAAGCTGTAGAAATATAATAAATGATCCAGATGACCTCTGTTGCAATAAAACCTTGTGCTAGATAATTATGCTCCTCTGCCAAATGTCTACAGTTTCTATTAGCCACAAAGTATTTCTGATTATGAGAGAGACAGAAAATAAAAATGTAGTCACATTTTTGCATTGCTGGAAAATTACTTAAATATTACCTAATCATATAGTGGTTATTACTGTATAGTATGGTCAGGGGTGGGTTCTAACTTACCTCGCCGCTGGTTCACTTCCTCCCGCACGACATGGCCATGCCTCGTGGGTACATGCACGCTTTGCACATGTGCGCATGCGCAGTGCAAAAAGAACTACATTTTTTTAAAGCCCCAAAACAAGATGGCGATGCATGTGCAGTGCTGGAAAGTTGGCTTCTGCACATGCGCAGATGAAAAAAAATGAGGAAAATTGAAAAAAATATTTTACCCAAAACTTTTTTTGAAAAAAAACATGGCGGCATCCACGGACCAGAACCAGTTCTGTGATGTCACCAGCGGCTTACTACCTACTCTATAGAACCAGTCCGAACTGGTAGGAACCCATCTCTGAGTACAATACTGTACATACAGATAGTCCTCAATGTATAACAGTTTGTTTAGTGACCATTTGAAGTTACAGTGGCATGAAAAAAGGGACTTATGACCGTTTTTCACACTTACAATCATTGCAGCACCCCCATGGTCATGTGATCAAAATGACTCATCTTTATGACAATTGCAGTGTCCCGGGGTCACATGATCCTCTTTTACAACTTTCTGCCAAATGAAGTTAATGAGGAAACCACAGCCACTTAACAACTGTGTTACTAACTTAACAATTGCAGTGATTCACTTAACTATGGCAAGAAAGGTGGTAAAATGGGTTAAAATTGACTTAACTCTCACTTAACAATAGAAATGCTGGGCTCAGTTGTGATCATAAGTTGAGGACTACCTGTACATAATACTTTTTCTCTACAGATACATATGGTTTGGTTTGGTTTGGTTTGGTTTGGTTGAGTTTGGTTGGCAGTTGGAGTCTCACCCGCTCAAGGTTGACTCAGCCTTCCATCATTCCAAGGCCAGTAAAATGAGGACCCAGATTGTTGGGGGCAGTACGTTGATTCTGTAAACCCCTTAGAGACAGCTATAAAGCACTATGAAGTCTAAGTGCTATTGCTATTATAACTCTACACCTCAGAGAAAATCATTTGCCTAAAACCCCAAATGTCTAAACGTAAGGTCTTTCTTGAACTGATCTCAGCTCCTAATGAGCACATTTGCACATTTGTTTTTGTTTTCTTGGTAATGATTTAGTATCAACTTCCAGAGACTTGACTTTAAAGTTACGATACTTGCCAGGAAATAATTTATGCTGCAGAGGTCAGCACTTCTTCCTCCCAGACCTTTTGCACTGAAAGTTTGAAATAGCAGCCATCAGAACTGTGGTAGGCAGCGAAAGTTCTGGTGAGAAAGTTCTATTTTTTTTTCTGGTGAGAAAGTTCCAATGGTAATACCTGGGGAATATAAAATATCTTATTGTGATAATCCATAAAAATAAAAGCTATCAATAACAGTAATATAACAATATGCACTCCCTATCTAAAATATGGAGAAAGTGCCAGACTGATGTTTAAAGCAGTATTTAATATGCTCCTACATGTCTGTCATTTGAACTGCAAATCAAATTTGTATCTTTGACTTTTTAAATCTGCTCTCATCCTACTTATTTCATAATTTACTTACTTAATTTCTATAATGCTCAGTTCCAGAAGCCTCTAGGCAGCTAACAATCTCATCATCAAATAAAACATCAATAGAAAATACCAATCAGATATATGCTTGTGACCCCATTATCAATCAAAACATTCCCTCCTCATATACTAAATGGAATATGTGGGTCTGAACAGCATTCCTGAAATCCAGGATAGAAAGGACCAACTGTATTGGAAGGAAGACAGAGGGGCAGTAGAGCTATTCCAAAAGCCTGTTGCTGAGACCCCATTAGATAGCATTATGAAAGGACAGGACCTGGTAGGAGCTGATCCTATTCAATCTGATTGTAGGGCAAATGAATACAGGAAAAGAAGCCCTTCAAGCCAATTCCAGAGCCATGTAGTCCTTTGTAGATGACAACCAGCACCTTGAATCCTACCTGGGAGCTGATGAACAAGCAATGGGGCCTCTCTAAGCAATGAGATTACCTGGGTGTACTGGCACACAACATTTATGGCCCTTGCTGCCATTTTCTGCATTAGCTATAGCTAGCAAATATTCACAAGGGTAACCCCATATAGAATATATTACAGTAGTTCAAGCAGAAAGTGATTAGGGTATACGAGTGACTATGAAAATGACCTTATGATTCAGCAATATCTAAAATTCTTGATTGATTGATTGATTGATTGAGTGAGTGAGTGAGTGAGTGAGTGAGTGAGTGAGTGATTGATTGATTGATTGAT
>JANHFT010001183.1:215124-235150 GCA_032467955.1 Pseudoxenodon macrops | reverse complement strand
GCCAGCTTGACATCACTCGTGTTGGGGCACCTGTGGTGGCCCAAGCACTCTGCGAATGAAAATGGGCTTCTGAACTCTGGTTTCAGCTGTGATGGCCTCCTGCAGCCCTCTGCCAGCAAAAATGGAGCTTGAGTGGGCCACATGTGCCCCCTGGGCCCCATTTTCAGCTGTGTCAGCCTCTTGCAGCCCTCTGCCAGTGAAAATAGAGATTCGTTTTTACTAGCAGAGGGCTGCATGAGAACATTGCAGCCAAAAATGGGGTCTGGGAGGGCTGTGCGCGCCCTTCCCGAGCTCTGTTTTGACAGAGGCACGTGGGCCGGTCCTTCACTGTTTCCAGGGTGGCCCCATGGGCCAGATCTAAGCAGCTTGTGGGCCAGATGTGGGTCATAGGCCTTGAGTAATGATGCTGTACATCATAACAGCATATTTGAACTCCAAATTACCATCATCTGGCTTATGTGGCACTCCTCACGAGTTTTCAGCAACACTAGAATGGTCCATGAAATGGAAAAGGCTAGGAATAATTAAACTATAGTCCATTTCTATCATTCATGATTTGGCTGATTAACTGGCAGATGCATGTAGCTAGGAAAATGTGGGCATTCAAATGATCATTATTTCCAAAATGTTGGTGCTTCTATCACTGTCTCCTAAATACAATAGGCTACTTTATGCATTCCATTGCCATCTGATCCCACTGGTTATTGTTTTTCCACTTACTGCATACTTAGTTGCCAATTGAGCATAAAATTCTTCTGGAAAATGAGGAAACCCAGGGGAATATATGTCATAATCATTAACCTTCAAACTGCTGCAAGATTTCATTGTTTTGTTGCAAAAGGCTTACATGATTAGCTCTCCAAAAATGAAATTGTGCCAATTATCTTATCCGATCCTCACAAATTCGAAATAAAGTGATTCAATCTTATTTTTATTTCGGAGAGAAGACATCTGAGGCTAGAATGGTTTATTAAATAAAACTAAAATAGATTTAAACTTATCTTATCTTATCACAGCAACCAAAACCTGAGATCCTCAAAGAACTGTATTTACCTGTATTTACCTGTATTTACATTACCAAATTAGAGAAACAAATGTAAAATATCTGAACTAATGAGATCTGTATCTTTCCTTAAGTATCCAATTTGCATTTATACAGTAAAAATCTATTGCAATGTAAAATACATTAAAAATAACTGCCTCCCACCTCTCCACTGTACCTTTTTACATGTAAGGCATTTAAAAATATTAGCTATATTGGGATGCACCTTTTTATAGCTTGCAGGGGGGGAGTTTCCCCTTAACAATGGCTTTTGTTCCTTTTATTATTGTTGCTTTTTGTAGGTGTATTACAATTTGAATTGTGTTGCTATGGAAAATATTTGGTTATTTTCTTTTAATGCAAGAGACTTGGAAGCATGTAACTGTGTACACTCTGGGTGAATCAATTCCATGATTTCTGTCTCTTAATCATTGCTATACTTTAAATGTTGGACACTAAACTCCTGATTGTGAGATGACATGATCTATAAATATGTGAGCTGTTCCCATGGAGTTCTTTATACCTGAATTCATTGGGTCTAACCACCAACTGTTTAGGTGATTTAACCAGAATGGAATCTTTCAGTTGGTGATTATTTTAGGAATTTGGGGGACGGGCTATGACACCTATACAGGTAGTCCTCAACTTACGATCGCAATTGAACCCAACATTTATGTTGTTAAGCGACACATTTGTTAAGTGAATCACTACAGCTGATAGGTTAGTAACATGGTTGTTAAGTGAATCTGGCTTCCCCACTGACTTTGTCAGAAACACACAAAGTGATCACATGACCCTGGGACACTGCAAGAGTCATAAATGTGAACTAGTTGCCAAACCTCCTAATTTAGATCATGTGACCACAGGGATGCTGCAACAGTCATGTGGAAAATGGTCATAAATCTTTTTTCCCCAGTCCCATTATAACTTTGAATGGTCATTAAACAAACTGTTGTAAATCGAGGATTACCTGTAGATGCATCAAGTAGAATTCATCAGACAGAACTCTACTATGGGAAAGTTGTTCCTATTGAAATGGTGCCCAGATTCTCAGTCCCAACTTTCCCAAGTTAAACTGAGGATACATTGAATTTTAAAGCAACTGAAATACAGAGGTTGCACTAAGTCGGTATCTGTTTCTTAAATGGCAGTTTGGTTTTTCAATCACAAGCAGAATAAAATCTGAGCATTTCCGTGCCTGTAGCTACACACAGCACAAACATGCTCTGTTGTTTTCCCATGTCATGTGTTAAATTTTAACCCTACACTTTGTCTAGGAGTTCAAGATAGTTTATATGGGAAACCTACAAGGTAGTTCTTGAGTGGTGGTTGGCCAGTAAGCTTCCATAGCTAAGGGACAACTTGAACTTCAGCCTTTCCAGTTTGTCTGCATATCTTCTTAAGTCTTCTTTAGCTGTTTCTCCCTTATTCTAGCATGGTGATCTGAAATAGAAACAAAAGAGGCCGGACAGTAAATTTCATGATCATACTGTAAAGCAGGGAACGTTCCATTTCTGGTGTGTTTTTCTTAAGTGCACAAAAATTGTGAGTGCATAATTTATATTTTATGCAACCCCTTTTAAAAGACAAGGCACAAGTGCTTTTAAAACCCTCTGTATTAATTAAAAAAAAACCGGATGGCTAAATAATCAATTTTTTGAGCCATCCTTTTCTTTGATGAAAAGCATGTCATCTTTTTCAGAACTATGACCAAACGATGGCCGTATTTTATTATCATATCTGGAATACATTTCTGGAGTAACTTTCTGAATCTCTGTGATAACCAGTGGCAAAGAGTCTTTTACAAGAACATAGAAAAGGACATTTTCCTCTCTGTTGCATAGTAAGCTTCACCTGTCTGTGGAGTATTCCGCAATTTAAAAGTGCAGAGACCCCTTGTCCTCCTTTGTTCTTGACCTTCATCTCCTGCTCTTAAAAACTCAATGCAAGCAAGAATGAAATATTATTGGCACAGGTAATGGCCCATTCTTCTCCTTTTGTTTTTTACTGTAAAATAGGGCAATTTATCAGTACCAACCTCCTAGTTGAAGACCAATGCTAGAAGACTCCTTGGGAAGGAGAAGCTCAACCTCCTGCTGTGTGTGTGAAAGATTGCTCCTCCCCCAGCAAGATGTGTTTATGGAGGGGAGGGGTAGGAACTAACCCACTTTAGAATGGACTATTCTTCTCTTAAAATCTAACCACAGAAGAGCTTCTAGATTTAGAAGGCATGTTCCCCTGGAGGAAATAAGCAGCAGCTTAAAAAAAAAGTTTCTTCTCCTTTTATTAGTCCATCTAATCACGGGAAGCAGCACTTTTTGGGGTGAGCAGTCTGGACCACACTTACTTGGAAACAGCATTAGAACTGAAGTGGGCTTGAAGGACAAAAACATTTTTACGAAAATGTATTGGAGGCAAATTACCAGGTAAGTTTGCATTATTATACCCTTATAATCGAGTTGTATTCAGTCATGCAGTTTCTATTCTTTATGTACACAAAGGCAAAATTGTAATCCATGTAGAAGCAGGAGATATAACATATTGCACATTTTGGCTCTAGTGAAAGTAAAATATAATTTCCAGAAGTATTGTCTTTTTATAATTCAATGCTTTGCTTTGGTAACAGGGCTACAAATGTGATTTTGAAGCAATTATCTCAGTAACAAAGAAAAGAATAGAACTATTTAGCTGGGATCTTATAACTATGTATTATAATGTTTCGTGCTGTAGTGGCTTATCCATACCCTACGATTGTGTGGCTCTTAGAAAGAAGTCTCAGGCAATTCAATTTGACTTTACTTTGTCCTAAGCATATTTAGCATCAGGTTGCTTTGTCTGTAATTAGGTCTGCCTTCCTAAATATAATTATCCAGTAGTAAAATTCAACAAATTTTAATAGTACTAGTTTTTGGGGTGGACTGAATGCCAATTTTCTCACACCTACTTTCTTCATACTGAACTAATGTTTGTGCATACTTTGCCTCTCCAGGTTTATTTTAACAATCATTCTGGTTTTGCAGAATATTAATTTTGGAGAAGGTGAGTAGTTTCCCCATAATTTGGTTCCAATTTTGCTTTCTGTAAAATGGTACGTTCTCTTATGTTCTTCTTTCTTTGCATTCCACTAGGCCTTAAAAAAGATGACGCTCCTCACCCTGAAGAAAATATGGATGGCATTATTCAAAAGCATAGTGCAAAAGAGAAAGCTACCACATTAAAAATCTTCGGTGTTATGAATCACAGCTCAGAGTATAGAAAACGGATCCACTCGAGACCAATTGTACCTTTCACTGGGCTAACAAAGAGTAAGTTACTTTTCTTATGCCTACATGCTCCCTAAATCTTGATATCTGAATTTATTATAGCAACAGATTTCTCCAATCTAGTGCCCGTAACACCAGTCAGCTGACATAGGTAGTATTAACATGAACTTAGCAGAGAGGCCTAGGTTCAAATCCTTGTTCTGCCATGAAACATATCAGCAGTCCTATCCATAGTCATTTTGTATTAACTTTCATTCTAGGCATGAGTTCTTTAGAGTAAGCCTTCAGTTTTACTTTTGCCCACCTCTGAGGGAATATGGTAAGGATAAAATATATGTTTTACAATAAAAATGCAATAAATACACATGGACAAATGGACATACAGTATGTCCATTGGAAATTCTGTTTCTCCAAAATAAGTTCTTATCTGCTCTGGATAGTAGACAAGGTAGAATGAGATTTTTAAAAATAGTTTTTTATTCTACTTATGCATTGCCCTGTTCCCTACAAGATGGGATTCTGCAGTGTCTTTTGGTTGGTAGAATTTCTGCAGAGTTCAGCTGTAATCCAGTGTAGCCTGTCTTTACGCTGCATTTGGAGGGTGGGCAAAATGTTATGAAACCTTTGTAAATAATATTACTAAGGCTTGTGCTACAATCCTTATATGCACTCAATTATATTCTACTGAGCCAGTGGTGTATTTTTTTAAACAAATACCTAGAAGCTGCTCTGTAGGCAGTTAATCCTCTATGTTTAGAGATGCTAAGACTTTTGGGTGTTTAGGATTATAATTCATGTTTCTTCACTTGGAAATCTAATGGAGGTGACAAATTATTGTACTTTTTCTAGCACCGTTTCTGTAATGAGATGTGACAAAAAGTAAGATCCAGTTGCTTACTTCTGGGAAATGTTGATCTCCCGTTTATCCAGCATTGACCTTAAAAAAAATATTCATCAGCTCTACAGTTCCATTTGCAATAAATCTTCCTGCCAAGCAAATTAGGAGATAGGCATATTGCAGCATGTTTTTATTATAGTTAAACATGAATAGATATAGAATATATACATATATGAATGGTTTTATTTGAACACAGAGTTTAGCTAAAATAAAATGATAAATCCTTGCACATTGGGCAAAAGATGATGTTTATTTTCTTTCCTTGGGGAAATATCGATACTGCTATTTTCAAAAGCGGGTATGAAGTGCTGGAGTGAAATTTGCAATTTGACATGAAGCTTCTGCAGTAGAACAAGTCATGGGGTGGTGTTTGGCCATGCAGTAATCTCTAGCAGTTTGCTTTTAATCCTTATCTAAACAATCTGGGCTTAGCTGAACAAACAGTCTTAACAGGCAGCTAATTTTATGGTCCCCTTAAGGCCAATAGAACCAGGCCTTCGGCAGCTAGGGAGACTTGGCAAAAGCAAGTGAAAAAGAAGGTTCAAAGAAGTTTGTTTCTTTCTCAACTCTGGGCTATTCATTTTTCAGGTCGGACCCTTAACCGGCACTGTTGTAAAAATGGAGGAACTTGCATTCTGGGCAGTTTCTGTGCATGCCCTGAATACTTTGTTGGCAGATACTGTGAGTACGATGAACGGAAAAGGTAAAGAAAGAACATATATATATATTGAGGGGCGATTGTGGCTTGTCAATGAAACTTGGAAATAAGGTTGCATCTTCTGATTTGTCATCTGCAGCAACTGTGGCCCATTCGAGCATGGAGAATGGATATGGAAGAGTTGCCAGCTGTGTCGATGTACTTATGGTGTTTTTCAGTGTTTATCTGAAGAAAAACAAAACTGTGGTAAGACGATACATCACTGGGGGGGGGAAATATGCCTGTAGTTAATGCAAAAAGAAGAAGAAATCAAGAGTCCTATATCTGAAACAAGAACACATTTATAAGGCATAAATTATTCTGCAGTGAAGTTTAGGATATTTAATTGTCAGCCTTTAAGATGTCAGTAGTTTTGCACTTCTCATTGCAAAAGACTAAAGGAGAAGCTATACATTAATTCTTATGGGCTACTCTGAATTGAATTTGTCTCACTGAGTTAAAACCAAATATGATTTCTGTGAGCTTGTTGAGGTAGCGCTTTGTTCTATATATCCACTTTCTATGACACACTTTCCAAAATGTCACAGCATTTGTCTATATCAATGGTTTTCTTTTTCTTCTCAGAAGGTTTAGTGTAGCCTTCTAGATCAGGCCTTCTAGATCAGGTTTAGACAAGAAAGGGCCTTCTCAGATGTTGTGGACCAGGGCAAATGCATCACTGCACTGGCCACACCCATGCCTGGTTTAGCGAAAGAGGGGGCTCCTGATAAGTCACATGATGCCTCCATGATAATGTGAGTTTGACACCCCTGTTGTAGACACTGATTCATAGTTGGTGGCCTAGGACTGAATTTTTAGAGCCACCCCTCCCAATGGTCCTAAGCTGCCACCACCTGCTTTACATGAATACAGGTAGTCCTTGACTTACGACTATAAGTGAGCCCAAAATTTATGTTGCTAAGTGAGACATTTTTAAAGTGAGTTGCCCCATTCTACGACCTTTCTTGCCACAGTTCTTACATGAATGCAAGTCAGTTTCATGTTTCTTAAGTGATTCTGGTTTACCCATTGACTTTGCTTGTCAGAAGGTCACAAAAAGTGATCATATGATTCCAGAGCACTGCAACTGTCATAAATGTGAGTCAGTTGGCAACTATCTGAATTTTGATCATGTGACCATAGGGATGCTGTGACAGTCATAAGTCTGAAAAATGGTCATAAGTCACTTTTTCAGTGAGGTGACTTCAAACTAAATGAACTTTTGCAAGTCTTACTGAGGGAGGACTATCTGTAGTTGAAAGAAGCAATTATTATAATGATCCCTTCAGGTCTTGAGTACTCATTGTTTTTTTAAAATAGTTATACAGTATATCTCCCAAATTCAAATACCTTATTGTCTTTTCACTATACATTGGGCAATTTAGTTTGAAAAGGAACTGGCTCTACTCATGCCTACCTTCTATTTATATGTAAAAAGTGCACTTTTTGTTTTACTGCACATTCCCAAACCTGGGTGGAGGGAGAGGAAGAGTATTGTTTTTAATACCCTCAAGTCAGTTTTAGTAACTTCCTGGAAAACTCCCTGCAGTTTTCTTGGTGAGATTCCAGAGATGGTTTGCCATTCATTACCTGCTTCCTATGCTATGCTGAGAGAGTGTCTTTCTGCAAAAAGCCTTTAAGAATATATATTTTTCTTATATAACTGAGGTGACAGACCTGTTTCTAAATATTCCTTTCAATTGTTTTATTTAAAAAGCATCCAATTCTTCCCCCCCCCCATCTACATTTACAAACAATTCATCAGAGGAAGAAAACTTCTCACAAGAGAACTTGTTAATTTTTCTGTCCCTGCTGCAGGTGTTAGGACACAGTAACCTTACATACTGCGAATTTAACTTAAGAATTTGTCTCATACCACATTTATCCTATTTCTACTTTACATAAATGAGATAAATAAAGGAGAATATTTGTAGCTCAGGGGTGAAATGAAGGGTCCTTGGTGCTCTCTGAGCTTCTTTTCTTGTAGATGTTTCATTACCCAAAATAGTTAACATCAGTGCATTCATAAATGGGATTATTTAATTTTGTATTAGTCATATGGTCAGTTCAGGTCAAGCAGTACACCGCTTTTTGTGCCTGTTCCTTCAAGTCATTGTTCACTCCTGGTAATTCTCTTGACCAGTCCTTGTAGTTCTCTTGGCAAGGTTTTTTGGAAATAGTTTGCTATTGCCTCCTTCCAAGAGAGAGAGAGATTAGCCCAAGGTCATCCAGTTAGCTTCATGTCTAAAGCAGGACTAGAACCAACTTTCTTTCCAACTTGATAACTTAACCACCACACCAAACTGACTGTTTCAAATCACCTTATATGAAACAAAAATCTGTTGGAATGTCTAATCAACAATATGTTATTATTGTTAAAGAAAAGCAAGAAATACTATCATGATGTAACATTTTTGTAAGCCATTTATCTAGCACCACTTTTCTTAATCTAAATCTTGCTTCCAGTAATCATGTTAGGAATGTGTATGATTGCTGGTGAGTTCCAGTACAATATTTGATGAAGTCTTGTCAACAGGTTATAAGTGTTAATCCCATCTTGTTTTCTCTTTTTCGGAAGGGCCAAGAAGTATAATCCTCTTTATTAGCAATGCTTCTTAACTAGTGATTTGTATTTACTTTTGATTGTGATGTGATTAATGCTGATAAGTTACCATTAATTGGTATCAAAGGCTCCTATGGGTCCCATTTGCACCTCTCCTCTGAGAATTCAACAGCCATTGATTTCTATACTGTCTTATTTAGTATTTACTTAAGTACTTCCAGAGAAGCTTAGAGGAAATTACTAAGCATTGTTGAAAGAATGTGTATGCAGATTTCCTTAACTAGCCCTTCCCTTTTTTTTCCACAGCTTTAAGTAAAGAAGAGGAATTGATCTATTTAGCTTCAACTTGTCCAAGATTACAGCAAACAATATGCTTTCTTATTCTCCTACTAGGCTGCTTTTTCACTTGGTACAGCTCAAAGCTTTTCTATCACTTTTGAAGCTCTCACTTATTTGGACTGGAAATCCTACAGATGGATCTAGAAACAAAGACTGTTGATGCATTTCTACTATTTATTTACCTGTTTAACAGGAATGCTTTAGGATATTTTACTTCTTTTCATAAAATTCCAGATAACATTTCTATGGTGAAATCACCCTTAATTACCTCATTCCAATAGTGTTTACTATACATTTGTATAAAACCTAATCCAACCTTGTTATTTTCGCTGCCCCTCAAATAGTTGAATTTCGGCTTCCATAATAAAAATTGCAGTCCAAGATATTTCAACCACAGTGAGAATGCTTCTGTGCTTAGTTATAAACAAATCTGCATCAATGAAAAGTTAAACCAAAATCTTCCAAGTGAGCTCTGTTTCTAGTGACCTGAGAGATATACTCTTTTCTTTTTTTTTGTGGCACTATGAAAATATTTTCCAATTGCCACCTTGATATTTTTCCAACTTCTCATTTCCCCTTTCTACCCCTGAAGGTTTCCTAGTATTCTCCCATTCAATTATTAACCAAAAACACCAGTGGTGTTACACATATTAGCTCCACGTTAAACCAAAGGTTAAGTTATTGTTAATCAAAATAGTATACGGTAATGTTGCACAAATACTACTTCTGTTTGAATCAGATTTAAGCAGCATAAAACTTTATCTGTTGTAATATTGACTCTTCCAGTGGAAGAAAACTTAGGTATTCTATCACATTAAAATATTTTCAAATAGTATATCTGTCTAATCTGTCTTTATGTGTATATTCAAACTGTAAATGCAACAATTTATTAGAGATTCCTCTTTTTCAACTTCATAATGTTTCTTACTAGAATACTATCAGTTACATTACATTGCTATTACATTGTTAGGAATGTGTAAATTGATCTGTTTTTCATTCAGGTAACTTTTATATGTGTTCATTGATACATCAGCTCTATTCTCTGCTTTAATCTGTAAAATTAAAGAAGCTATTTTCAAAAGATCTGAATGGAAGTGTATATTTAATATAATTTACACATTTACATTAATATAAATTACTCATGCACTAATTGCATTTTCTAAGCGTGAATTTTAAATTAAATGTATTTTAATGCATCTTTGGAGTCAAGAATTGGTATATTTGGCAAATATAAAGGTTTATAAATCAAGATTAATATATTGTGATCTGTTAGGTTTACATCAGAATTCATAAAAGGCAAATGTTTCAGTTCTCTCTGGCTGAGGTAAAATCTCATGTTCTGAAAGTTTGTTTCAAGCCATTCTATTCCAAACCATCATATGGATGGTCATGTTCACACAACATGTTTGACTATGTTTGGTTTTCTTGTCTACATGCTAAAAGCAAGCCAGAGGACCGGCTAAGATCCTTGCGGACCATAAAACTTGAATTAGTTATTGGAGCTTTAACTGCCTCTTGCAAGACTGGTCTCTAGTGGCCTGCAAAAATGAGGTCTTAATAAATATATTTTCTAATGGTGAAAAAAAGAAGAAATGACAGTCTCCTACCTGTTTTTGTAAAAAAAAAAAAAAAAGCTCCTAATTGATTTCCAGAGATCTCATGTTGCCAGCACAGGAGGAAAGCTGTTAACTTTGGGGTGGTGAAAATATGGAAATTACATGTAACAATCCAGTTGACTGCATTGATTTCTTCGTGTGTCAGAAATCTTTGGTGTAAATTAATTTGATATATGGTTCCATTCAATATAGACTTGGCCTCTATTACATAATGAGAAATGTCAAAGTTAACAGATCAATATGTCATACATTCAGTTCTTCATGCATGTCTTTTTTTAAAAATAATGACTCCCAAGTTGAAAAAATGGAACAATGCTATACTTGCTTTCTTTCCATGGCCCTGTACTGTTTCTTACATGGATCTGATTCTTCCTGGAACTGTAACACTACACACACACACACACAAACAAAGATAAAATGTTTTGCAACTGACTTTGGTGCATTTGGATAAACATGAATAGGCCAGTGGAATCTTCAATAAGCACTGTATATAAACTTGTCTATATGACTGGGGTAACCAAGTTCAGTTTTTAAAAAAAGATGTCATCCTTACCCCCTGTCCCTCCAGTCCAAGAAACCTAGATTTGATTTTTAAAGTAGAAGAGTTGGGTTGCAGGGAGGGGCAACAAACTGAAGAATTAAAAAAAGGAACACTGATTTTTCAGGAAGATTTTCACAAAACTTGCTATATGGGTACAGTCATGCAGAATGTATCTGCCTAGAAATAAGTCTTGAGGGTGATTTTTACTGCATGTGAGATAATGCTTAGATGAGAAATTACTTCAACAGCAAGACAAGGATAAATCAGATAGAGAACTGTATAGGTAGTTGCCAGGGTGTTCAACAGTTGTTTTGATACTGAAATGCATAGATGAAATGTATGTACTGAATCTTAAGAACAATTTTTGTTTGTTCCTGAACACATATTTTGGTCTGTTTCATAAAAGGCATATGTGCATTACAAATGTACAAAGGTTTTCTGGCAAATGATTTTGTGGCAAAACAATACCAATCACTGGGGCTTAGTTGCCACCTTAAAACATGTCTTAAAATGTAGCTGTTACATATAACAAATGCACGTAGACCAAGCGTGGTTTTGTTTCCTTGTTTCTTACTGAGAAAATGACGAATGGCTGAGGTTAAAAACAACAGGAAAATGTCCCTGTGATGGTGATGGATTTCTGCTTATTTTATCTACTTTCCAGCAGTGCATGCGGATAAAATGAATGGGTTTTGTTTTGTTTTGCAAAAACTGAGCAATAGTTTCCACAGATCCAGAACAACATTCTCTGAATTTTATTTTATTTCATTCCTTAAATTTCTACACCACTCACCACCTAAGTCATTCTAATTTCCTCTAAATATAGGCAGGAGGTACTGCTGTATTCATGTATTTTAACAGGCATCTGGTTAGTCATTACCGGGAGGGGAGAGGGAAGTCTTTAGCTGGTCCATCAGAGATCTCTAGCAATGTGTAGATTTTGTCTCCCAGAATTCCCTCTCAGCTCCCAGAGATGTGACGTCCCCACATCTAAAGTTTCCCAACTTGAGAAATACTGCTCTAGAGCTTGGGTAAAATGAATGACAAATGAAGAGAAACAAATCTAAATAAAGACTTGCCTTTAAGATCCTTACTTTTTAAATATCACATATGATTATTCTGTATAAATTCAAATGATCATATCTTTTATTGATGTAATAAATCTATCATTAGTTCAAGCCAGTAATATAAAGACTACTGTTAAATTGTAATTATTCCTTTTTAATCTTCTCTAGGGTTCATTTGATTGGTATCCTCTTTTCCTCTGCCATGAAATGACACAGCCTTTGGGCAGCCAACATTTTAGTTTTGGTGTTTCTGTTGTGTACTGAGTGACCCTGCTAGCATCACTTTGTGAAATTCAGTGTTTATCATTATAAACGGGCCATTCCCAAAGTAGAAAAAATGTCAAAGTAAAATGAGTTCTGCCTGCATATAATGGAAATCAAAGCCCTTCATTAACAGTGACTTGAAATAAATCCTGACCTTTTTTTCTCATAGTGTCGGTTCTCTTTAAAAACGGATAGACAGAGATACAGGCCAATGAAATGCACAGAATGTTTTGCCTAAACCTTGCTACAGTTTAAAACACACACACACCCCAAATCCTTCTATCTGTAGTTGATTGGTCATGGAATTTATTATTTGAGATTTGTCTCAGGATAGGATATTTTTTCCCCTCTGGGTTAGCAACCAGGCCCATTGATACAATCTTCCCTCATGAAATTTGCCAGATTAGACTACCTATTTTTGTAGAAACAAGTCTTCACCCACCCACCCCCAACTCTCCATCCTGTGTCACTGTTTACAGAGAAGCAGACATGTTGACTCCAATGCCCCCAGCAGGGGCCTAATTATTCAGGCCTCTGTTGAGGAATTTATATTCAAGGGTTATGAATGCATGGCTGGTATCTACGGGAGATTCTTTCCTCACCCTGAAGCTTTTCCTTAGGAGCACAATGGCTGTGCGATGATGATTATTCAGCATGATGACCGTACTTTTATTTTTGCATATAATCTGCACAGTATCTTCCAAGGTTGCCTTTTGCTATTCAGACATTTCTCTTTATGGACACAATAAATGCACAATTTATTTTGTAAGTGAGAAAAGTCCAATCCTAGTCCAGTCAGTATCTGAGTATTGCCCTATGCAAAGAAGCATCCTTGCTTCATCTACAGAATTTAAAATAACCTTTTCATGTTCACTTAAGAGAGGTAGTTCCAAGTGAGTAATGTTGGCATGTAAATTGCAAAGATTGTGCTATTAGTCTGTTATTATTAAATTGTGGCAGATTCAATAAGAAGATCTGCAGGGATGTGCATAGATAATTTTTCCAGGTAAAATCTGAACAACAATAACATTTACCATGTACAGATCATAGCTTGTTAAATAAAATTTGAAGGGCAGATTCGCTACATAGAGCATGCAAACCCAGAATGGAAATTTCCTAAAACAAGCAACAGAATGTAAATAGCTGTCATTGCTTAAATACATTTTAAGTTTAGCTCATGATGGAGAATTAGATAAAGTTAGAGGTCATTTCCTATTGTACTGAGCAAATTAAATACAAAGTAATATGATTTAAGAAATCATATAGTTATGTGTCCAGGAAGTTGTTCGTGTCCTGCCAATCACATGCCACTCCAATTTAGACTCCAATGTTCAACTACCTCTGTATACAAAGATAAGAGATGCTCACTATAAGCTCCTTTGAAAATTATCTGGCTTATGTATGTAACATGGGTTTATTGAAGGCTTTTTATGGGTTAAAGTACGGTATTTCTGTTTACATTTAAACTAATAGAATGACAAATATACAGATATTTACTCAAGTAAATATGCAAATGTTTAAATATCTCCATCTCCTTTCCCAAAGAGATAAAATCTTTGACCACTAGCAGGTGCAACATGACATGTGTCATAGATAGTCATAAATCAGCTATTTGATATAGCTCAGTGTGTGTGTGTGTGTGTGTGTGTGAAAACTACACCAGCTCTCAAAAAATGTCTGCCTTTATCCATCCAATTGGAAAGTCACAAAGTCAAAGGAATTCTAGCAGACTGACTTGGTTGGCATGTCTCCACTCTTATCTCTTTCCAGCTGTTCGGGAGTGTAGATAAAAGGAAAGTCTTCTTTACTCCAGAGCCCAAGCCCCCTTCCCCTCGCAAAGCAAATTGCAAGCACTTGAGTGAGGGTTGTTAAAGCAAACAGGAGCGTTTGCTCTAGAGCTCTGCACAACCTTACTTAGCTCAGTTAAATCAGGGTTGCAGCCAGCCCGGCCTCGGTTTTCTCACATTCATCATATCCACTTCCTTGCCATGTAACTGCGCATTGTGGGAGGGGATGGCAAAGAGAAATATTTATCAAGTACTTCACAGGTCCTTGAACGATTTGCTCTTTCACTCCTCACAAGTTACTACAGAGCTTAAACAAATGGCATGCCACGTGATCAGCCTTCTAATTTGGAGCTACCCATTAATAGTGTTTCATTTCCATTCATGCATTATTGCTATATACCGTAGTTGTTCCTGCTGCTAGATGCATGCAGCTATTCCTACAGAACATCAAGTCCATGAAGAACAGGATAATTTGGTTAGCAGAAGAAAAGATATCCATTCTAAATGTGGCTGTCGGATGTGGTATCTGTGTCTAAGCTTTATATCTGATTCACAGAAGTGGTTCATCCAATGCTATTAATTTAGTGTAGGTGTACACAATGTAAACATTGTGAATTTTGCTTCAGAATTTCAGTGATGGCATTACAAATGTATACCACTTTTTTGTTACCTACAATTATTTTAGCCTGGGGAAAGAGTATCTTTTCCGATCAGTGGCACTGCCATAAATACTCACCTGACCTCATTTTTCTATATCATTATATTCTTGTTTTAATGTTCTGAGATAGAAAAGTACTCTATGTACCTAACATAATAAATACATACAAGCCCTATTGTTGGGTTCTGAGTATCATAGAATATATATGAAAATAAGGAATTAAAATCTAAGTCGCTTGAGTTATTTATGGCCTAAAATTAACATATGAATGATGGGACAGAGTTGACTCTCAACAAATATTGGAAAGCTTCTTAGGTAAGGTCACAACGGAAGATTTAAACATCTCCAAATATTTGGCATTTTCTTCTTAAATGTTTGGATGTGATCAAAACAATCTTTATGGGAAAGGCAGAATGAAAGTTACTCATAATTATACAATTTGCAAAGGTGTATTTCTTTTTAGGATAGGCTTTTAAGAGCGGGGCATTAAAAGCTATTAATAGTACACAACATATAGTCCTGTCTATATTATTATGACATGTTTCTTGGGTTAATGTCTGTTATATATATTAGCCATTAGAAAGATTCTTCTGATCAGAGCTTCTCAATTTGTCCACCCTCAGGGAAATTTCTTCACACTGACATCTGCAGAGGGAACTGCCTCTGTGGCAGAATTCCTAGAACTATGCTTTAAAGGAGGAAGACTGATAGCGCTTTGAAGAAACCTTGTCCACCACCACTTATCTTTCTCTGAGATACCTCACAAGCAGTTCTTAAGGAGCCCCAGGCTTACTGTTACTGAAAAAGGAATTAAATCTATCAAATAAAATTCCAATCTCCAGGAAAGATCGGTCATTCCTCCCATCATTTGCAAAAAGGGAATAGTATTTTGCAGATAATATGGAAATCAGAAACTGAGTTCAGTTGTTACTGGACTATAGGACTCATTAATTGAGTATTAAAACAAAACTACTACAATAAAAATATTATATTAATATGATCTGGGAATCACCTATTTCTGTACTTACGTAGTTGCATTTCATTTCTGAAATCTGTTCTCATTAATGACAGTCCCCCTGTATTATCAGCAGACTGAAGCTCCAAAGTAGCTTAATTTCCTTATACGGAATGCTAAATGCAGGAACTGATTTATATCATAAAGACTGAAATAAATTGAGAAAGTGATATGAGGCCATTGACTAAGAGCACATACATTTTTTCTATTTCAAGTTCATGTGGGATGTTCACGCCTCACATCAACACTTAGGGAAAATATTTGTTGATACCCAACTCTGTTTTCCATTTGTGATAGGTCCCTGAGGGGTTTCTTCTCAGTATTCTTGATACAGTTGATCCAGCTGATGAAATCATAGGAAATCATTCAAGTGGCCTGAAATGACCTTCCAATGACGCTCCATGAAAGACAAAGGTTTTTTTTTTAAAGAATACTTTAAAAATTAATACTGTGTCCACAGAAATGATATTTTAGTGCTTCAGATAACCCTTATTAAAGTCTCAATGAAGTCTAGTTATGTAATTTATTCAAAGATAGTCAGTGAAGAAACAGAATGTTAAGCATTTGAATAGGTCCTGAGGCTGTAGAAAAGAAGGAAAACGGGAAGGCCCATGAAACTGGCAGTAGGTGCAAAGATGGAGTATAACACCCTATGGCATCTAACTATTTTAAATATAGGATAACGATTATCCAGTATGCTGTATTAAATGCCAGTAGCTATACCCATAAAAACTGGTTGGAATAAAATGAACTGCCTAGATAATAAAGATGTACAAAGCTTTGAAGTGGTAATTTGTTTCAATGATGCTTCAAGCAAAATAATTGCATTGAAATGTAAGGCACAGATGAACACTATTTTATAGAACAAAAGGAAGCCCCCACATTGCTTCACCTTGAGATTTTCCATACTTATATTTAGCTGTGACATGTGCCTGCAACTTTTTTTTTTTTTTTGGCCACAGCTTCATAACACTGACTTAGGTCATCCTTAGTTGTACTCATGATCAAACTGTGTTTTGCCCTTTGGTGGTTCAGTGGTTAGAATAGAGTATTGCAGGCTAATTCTGTTGGCTGCCGACTGCCAGCAGTTCAGCATTTCGAGTCTAACCAGGCTCAAGGTTGACTCATCCTTCCATCCTTCCGAGGTCAGTAAAATGAGAACCCAGATTGTTGGAAGCAATATGCTGACTCTGTAAACCGCTTAGAGGGGGCTGTAAATCACTGTGAAGCGGTATATAAGTCTAAGTGCTATTGCTATTTTTTTATCCCAATAAAGATTTTGTTGTGAACACAAGCCAACATGCTTCAGCAAGCATTTCTGTAGGTACCTCCTAGAAAATGACATCAGCCAACACTTGTGGTCACTTTAGACAGGTGTGTAATCATCCTCCTCATTCTGCTTCCTAGACATTTTCTTTCTGCTTTGGAGCATGGTCCTTTCAAATCTAGATCTACTGCGGTGTAGCAGCAGAGGAACAAGAGAAAGTGTGATGGCTTCAGTGAATGCCTGTTTGAATGATGAGGAAGAGCTGGCTCCAGGAACCAGGATGGTGCAAAGGAATGGTGAGAAATTGCTGAGGCCCCCCCAAATCAGGAATGGCGAGGTCAAGTATATTGGAAGGGTCACTGTAACAGTCATTGGACAAATGTCTGACTGAAAATAAAAAAGGAGAGGTGCAGCTGCAGCCAGAGAGTCCAGAGACCCCTTTAGAAGCACAGGATGGAGAAGGTACACAGTTGTAGCCAGTCAGCAGAAATGAGGAGGAATTGCCTCGTCCACCATATTCACAGATGTGTAGGGCAGAACAGTGGCAGGCACAATGGATGTTGGCGAGGCTACTTGCAAGGAGGCAGCTTCACTTTTCCTAATGAGGCGTGGTGGTACAGAAGTTAGAATGCAGTAGTGCAGGCTTCTTCTGCTGACTGCCGGCAGTTCAATTCTCACCGGCTCAAGATTGACTCAGCCTTCCATTCTTCCTAGATTGGTAAAATGAGGACCCAGATTGTTGAGGGCAATATGCTGACACTGTAAATTGCTTAGAGATGGCTGTAAAGCACTGTGCAGAGGTATATAAGTCTATTGCTAGTGCTACACCAGCAGACCTATTTAGTCTGATGAGTGGAGAAAGGAGTTGTTGGAAACCGCTGACTCGCCTGCTGCTTGGATACTTCGGCTTTGTGACTTCGGTTTCCTTGACTCTGGACTCGTGCTGTGTTGGATCATGTATTTGGACCTCAGATATGTTAGTTTCTTTCTGGACTCATACCTTGGTTAGTTATCACATGTGGAAGTTGTTGGCTTTTGCCTTTGTTATTGGACTTGGTAACTCTATGTCTAGACTCAGCAATGCTGAACTCAACAGGATTGTGCGTTGGGTGAGAGTGGGGGACCTGGGGAGTAATATTAAGGACTTGGACTGCCAATAAAGTCCTGAAAATTCTCATGTATGTCTTGCATGTGGACTGAAACAGGACAGGAAGAGCTGCAACCAAGGCAACAGAATCCAACAGGTTTCCAAACTAATTTCCATCTTGGAGAACCTGATCAGCCTCATTGGTAGTTGAGCAGTGGAAGGAAAGGCTGCACAATGAAGCAAAGGAGAAAGAACATCTCTCTGTTGCTTCATAGTATAATCACCCCACAACCATTAGCTGTTCTTCAGACTGCTTTCCGAACACCACTTAGGTGTTCTTTTGGAAGAATCAATATTAGTTTATAGCTGGACCGATATCCTTGGATTTGGACTTTTTTTTTTTCTTTTACCAATTCCATACAAAACTCCAATGGGAATTTTATGTGTGATTAACATAACCACAAAAGAGAATTGTTAGCTCAGGCACAATCAACCATTGTCTACAAAATTAGTGGAAACTCCTACGGTAGTATAATAAGATTCAAATAATAATTTATACTTAATAATGTTGAATGTTAAGAATTCACCTAGGGCAGCAGGTACAATGAAGAAATAATGTACTTTTTTCTTCAATAAGAGGTAAAGCATCATATTAGCAACCTGCTAAATACTACTGAAGGACATGATGGCTCAGTGGCTAAGATGCTGAGCTTGTCAATCAAAAGGCTGGCAGTTCAGTGGTTCGAATCCCTCATGTTGCATAATGGAGTGAGTTCGCATTACTTGTCCCAGCTTCTGCCAACCCAGCAGTTCAAAACCACATAAAAAATGCAAGTAGAAAAATAGGGACCATCTTTGGTGTGAAGGTAACAGCGTTCCGTGCGCCTTTGGCATTTAGTTATGCCAGACAGTGCTGGCTCTTCAGCTTTGAAACAAAGATGAGCACTGCCCCCTAGAGTTGGGAATGTCTAACACATATGTGCGAGGGGAACCTTTACCTTTACCTAAATACTGCTGAGTTAAAAAAAATAACAAGTCCCTGCAGTTTTCTTGGGAAGATTTTGGAAGATTTTGCCATTGCCTCTTTCTTTGGGCTGACAGACATTAATTCACCAGTCATCACCCAGATGGTTTTGTGCCTAAGGAGAGACTAGAATTCACAGTCTCCTGGTTTCTAGCCTGGTGCCTTAACCACCAACCAAACTGACTCTAAAAGGAGACATGACAGAAAGCAACTTTAGATACTTTAGAGGAAAATTTCCATGACAGGAAGAGATGAAACAGACATCAGAGACAATTACTAATGGTTATAAATGTTTTAACTACAAATATAAGTTGGAACACAATGATAGGAGAAAGTATAATTTGTACCCAAGAAGTTTCTTTATAATGTTATATTTTCACTTCCCCCCCCTTTTCCTTGTATAGTGACACATTTTATTTCTTTTTCTTTTTGACTATTTTATCTTTATCTATCAACCATTTAAAAAAAGCATGCATTAGCATGAATGTTTGCTTTAAAATGCAAATCTGTAACGTTGATCTTGCATAAATGCTTGACTTTCTTTCCCTAATTTTAAAAGAAGCTAACTTCCTAGAAGTTATTCCCTGCCCCTAGCTCTCTCATCTTTGTAAAAGATCAGTCTGTTTTCATATCTGCCTTGACAGATGCACAAATACCCAATCTTTTCTTTTGTGAAAATGTGCCCAGTAACAAACAAAATGTGAAATGGCACATATAAAAACATCAGTGGTACATACGTCTTTTTCTTTCAGTTTCCCAGACACTGTCTTTCAGGCCATTCTGTTTCCCCAGGGTTTCTCTTTGAATATACCCCTTCACTTAGAACAGAACAGAACAGAACAGAACAGAACATAATTCTTTATTGGCCAAGTGTGATTGGACACACAAGGAATTTGTC
>JANHFT010001183.1:184096-196851 GCA_032467955.1 Pseudoxenodon macrops | reverse complement strand
TTTATTATTGGCTGTTCACCGCCCTGAGTCCTTCGAGAGAAGGGCGGTATATAAATTTAATTAATAAATAAATAAATTAGCAGATTTGATGGAGGTGGTTTGAAAACATTCTCCCTTCCCTGCTTATGTAGAAAATCCAATTTCAGTCTTTGGGATTGAACTAAAGATGTTTCCAAGTTTCTCTTTCTTTAGCCATTTGGCAAGTGCCTTTAAGACATTAATAAACTCAGAGGAAAACAGCAAGTTTAAGAATGAAAATTATATTTGGTAAATAGATTCACCCATCTCACTAAATTCTGACATGTTTTGTTTCGCTTGAAGTTAGGAAATTGGCACATCCAGTCATTGTGCTTTATAGAGAATATTTTAAAGTTTAGCATACAGTGTCAACCAGCCACTGTGAGTTCAGAATAGGCAGATCAACCCAATTGTAATAGCATATACAGATAGTCTTTATTGATTGTCTCATTTAGTGACTATTTAAAATTACAATAATGTAAAAAAACAACTTTGCAGCCAATCCTCACATTACTGTCACAGTGTCCTACAGTCACATAATTGCCCTCCGTGTACTTCCCAACCAACTTGTGACAAAATAATTAACGGAGAATGTAGAAGTAAATCACAAGTTGTGGTCATTTGCTGTTTCACTTAAAAACTGTGGTCATTTGCTTAATGACCAAATGGGAATTGAGATCATAAACTTGTCACAGTCACATGATTTTCCCCTTAGCAACTCCAGTTGCTAAGCATGCTTATCATGGAGTAGCCAGTCCCAACTGTGATCGCTAAGGAAAGACTGCCTGTATTGGGATGCAGGAGCAATGTAAACGTATCCACTCAAGCCCACATAACAACCTGTTGCCTTTACATGTAATGCAGGGCACTGGCCCATTACTAGTAAAGGTCTAAGATGGGCTGTCCAACCTTGGGACCTCTACGTGTTGTGGATTTCAACTCCCCATGGCTGACTGGGGAATTCTGGGAGTTGAAATCCATGGGTCTTAAAATTGCCAAGGTTGGACACTCCTAGTTTAAGATGTTCCCATTTGGTCAGGGAACTGGGAGGAAAGGAGAAACTGATTTCCTTGTTTCAGCCTTGGATTGTCTTTACAGCACAGGCAAAATTCAAACCAAGGCTCCTTGTGTCTTAATTCAGCTTTTGCCAGCAGCATTACATGACAGTTCTGATGTGTAAACAGATTGCCCATTTGTCATTGAAAAAGAAAAAAAAAACCAGAAAATGAGTGCCTAACCAAAGTATAAGAGAGAAGTAAAGAAAAAATAAAATCTAATCCAGTCTTTAACTTCCACATAAACTTATCTAAAATAAGATGGGGAAAGTTGCACTAATATTGTGAATCTGCCATGGAATATTTTAATTAGCATTAAACGCTTAACATGTTTGCAGAATCATGCAATGATTGCTTGCTCTTATCTGTTTGAGAGACAGAATGGAAGAAAGCCAAATTGTCAGTTCCTCTTGAAAAATACAAGGGGTAAAGAAACGGCAGAGCAAACCTTCCACAAAATCCTATCAAAGTGGTGCTGCTGAGTTGAATCTCAGGATTAACCAAAACAGTAATGCTGAACCTCTTGGAGCACAATGCAGCTGTCAGAAGCACTTTCCCTTTCTTGTGTAAGCCTTCTGTTATGTCATGGAGGGGCCCTCTTCACCGACAGGATGTCAAATCCTCACATGTTGAAGCTTGCAATGGTACATTATGTCTTTAGAGAGGCTTTGCATTCTGCTCTGATGCAACATCAATCATAATTATGCTTCCCATAGGAAAGCACAACAATGCAGTGTTAATAAATATTTTGCTGAAAGCCCTTCAAAAATCAGAATATTCCAGGATGCGTTTTTAAAGCACTAGAATCTGTAGTTCTTTTGAAGTCTGGTTTCTTGATCATACATGCCAGCCCAAATGTGAGACACTTTGATATAATAATTAAAGTAATAAAATAATCTATCTACCTGATTAACATGCACTGATACATTTTGTTTATCGATTTTCAAATATAGCTCCTCTTTTGCTCTTCATCACAGATTCTTCTTCCTTACACTCTGAGTTGGAGACATCATCAGGAATCTTCTACATTGGCCTTTTGATCCAACTTGCCTGTACTTATAACTTCCTGGTTTCTATCTTAGTGTCTTAACCACTGCACCTAACTGTCATGACACAACAATGTTCCATTACCTAAAGCCTTGTTTTTAATGGATAGAAACTAGTTACTACTTGTATTGTTCAACCAAAGTTTATTTAGAAGGTGAGTTGGCCACTGGATAAATTTGCTGGCTAGACCTTTGACATCAGGGAAGGATATTTTTCTTGACTAGCAAAGAACAATCAATCTTCCTAAAAAGTCTACTTTTCAACTATCGCCTGCATGCTAACTCAAGATTACGCTTAAGAGAAATCCACATTCAGGGAACCCAGATGCTCTCTCCCTCTTAGTTCATAACACCCCACTTCCAAGGTCTTGTATTCAAGGAAGATATTTCCATACCATCACCCCATAAGGGTTCAGCATTCTAGTGTTCCAGGAATTTGTTGGTTGGTACTTAGAACTTCTCACAAACACTCCTATATTCCCATTGACTACAATAGCAACATCTTAGCACGTTTACAGCTTGTTAAGACAAAAAAATGTCTGTTTATAAAATTGCTGACAATTTCCCTTTTGTATCTCACAGGGCCTTTTAAGTACAACAGAGAAATGTCAGCAGGGAAGCTTCATCTCATAGTAGCTGGATGGATAAAGAGAGACAGAGACCAGAAACACACACACACACACACACACACACACACAAAATGTTCCAAGAAACATAGTGGGGTGTATTAGCACTTTATGTTATTATGCTATTGTCTGGAATGGAATTGAGCAGATTTTTATCATATCAAATTCAGTGCAGGGTGACATTTGATTGGGTAATTTTTAAAAAAGTCTCCCATTGATCTGCTGGTAGGTGGCTTGTAGCACATACAGCAAGTTATTTGTGTTGCAAGGTCAACAAAAATGAAGATGATTAGTGATTGGCTTCAGTGGAATGGAAATGATAGGAGTGGCCTGGCATTTGCCATTGTCTCCATCTGAAAACCTCAAGGTTCTTTCGATTTTATAGCACACAAAAATGAAACATGAACCTGAAGCTAGAAAGAAGCTCATATGTTCTAAAAATATAGTTTTCCATTTCAGGGATGACTTCCAAAATTGGATACTTTTTTCTTACTTTCTCTAGACTTTAATAGGCTGGAACACACAATTATGCTTATTTAAAGTATTTACTTGCAACCATAGGTTTTAGCAAAATTGCAACTCAGTTACAAACTCTGGATTGTCTTATATAAAGGTATGTTTCTTCCATTCTTTTCTTCTCTTCTCTGACTATTGATCTCTAAATGTACTGAACTTCAGTCCTCATAATTCTATTGTGGCATATTCTTTTACCATATTAATAATCAACAGTGGAAGCTGAAATCCAAAACGTCTAGAGAGAACGACGCTGAGGAAGATTAAGTTTCATCGTCCTAAAATCTTAAGAGTCACATATTGTGCTAAATCAGACTGTGGCATGTTTGGTTTGGTTTAGCATTTTGTGAACCCAGTCAATTCTCATTGGATCAATAATGATAGTTAAGCAAGCATAAGCAGGCATGCTAAGCCTAGCATGTGAACCCAGTTAGAAAGCCAGTTGCCTTTCCTGGTTAACCATTTGAGCCAGAGGAAGGTTAGTACCGAATGAGATATTTTATGCATGAGTTATGAGGATTAGCAATATTCATGCCACACTCCATCAGTCTTATAAGTTTCATATTCATATTTTCTGGGTCACTCTAGAAAATGCTATAAGTGATTACTGGAAAAATTACCTAGATCAACTGCTTTCTGGGAAATTGAAAACTATCCTGCCATAATCCTTATATATTGGACATGGTTGTAAATGCAAGACAGAAGCTCCTATTTTTTTCATCTTTTCCTCTATCTTGTAGATACTGAAATACATTTGATCTATCTTGCTTTCCAGATAATAACATTAGTACTATTTCCGAATTTCATTTACCTCTTTGGTAACACAGTTGTCCAATCCCTGTGAGCCCTACCTTTGCAAATCCAATCTAAAAATAATCAGTGCAATCTAATATGATTAAATCTAAAAATAAGCTTTCCTATAGTATCTCGTATAGTAAAAATGTTTTCTGAACTCTGTCCGATTGTTTCTTTCATCCGGCAGTCGATGCATCTGCTCAGCTTGTTTACAACTAGCCCAGTGTCAGAAATGATTGCCTGGGAGCAGATTTCTCATTGTTGTCTTTTGGCAAGCTTGTCACCGCAGGCTTAAATTAAATCTCATTCAGACAGAACGTCTGCAGCAGTAACAGACTAGCTCAGGTCAGGAGTAACCCCAGAGATTTACAGAAAGACTACCTGAAACAGTTTGCATAGTTTTCAGAACATTACTATTTGTTCATCTTTAAAGATTTAAAAATCCAGCATTTAAGTAGGCAAGGAGTAGTTTCTACTTCTACTTCTACTTCTCTGTTTTTCAACTTGTTCCGCTCATTACCATTGTCATGTAAAGAAGCAGTTCAAGAGCGATCAACCAGTGGAACAGCTTGCTTTCATACATTGTGAGAGCTCCAACACCTGAGACATTCAAGATGAGATTGGACTGCCATTTGTCGGAAATGGTGTAGGGTCTCCTGCTTGAGCAGGGGGGCTTGGACTAGATGACCTACAAGGTCCCTTCCAACTCTGTTAATCTGTTAAAACCTGTTAAATTCCCAATCCTTTTCTTTGCGTAAATCCATCTATTGTCAGTAAAGGTCTTTGAGGAACATGGCCCAACCAAAGGGCTGGTAATACTACAATGCCTGTAGGCAGCACACTATACAAAAGAATCCTGTTCTCCCATAACGTCTCAAAATTCCATTTTTTAAAAAAAAGGTGAATTATTTTGAAATTGTCAAACCTCACAAGAGGTTAGAGGAGGGGTGTTAAACTGGCGGCTGGATGCATCATGCACAGGCCACGCCCACCCCAGCTCAGCGAATGGGACAAACATTGCAAAACATCACATGGCGGCAACGTGATATGGTGAGTGACAACCGTGGGTTAGAGTCTTATTCTGAAATCTCTTGAGATATTGAATGAGAAATCAGCATTTTGCAAGAATTAACGATCTCAGAAGATTTGGACCATTTGCTTATTTATTTGTTTGTTTCAGTATACCAAGAAAGATTGGTAGAATGCAGTTAGTGAGATTAGACATCTATATTATGGTCTCCAAGTATAAATTGGGAACAATTGAGTATGGCAATTATATAGAAATACAGGATTGCATGACAAAACTAGGCAGGGTCATGTTTAAGGGGTGAAATTGATACATTAATTAAAGCTGTCCACTTTTCCAGTCCCAAAATCCAAAAATAACAGCAACCTTTTGGATCTATTCATGCTTTTGGTGACCCAAAAATGGGTGGGTTATGTTGAGCTAGTAGTCTATTCGCAGTTTCCAAGTCATTTTTTTTTTACTTCTCAAGGTGAAAACATATACAGGTAGTCCTCAACTTACAACAGTTCATTTAGTGACCATTCAAAATTACAACTGCAGTGAAATAGTGACATATGGCTGTTTTTCACAACTATTGCAGCATCCCCATAGTCATGTGATCAAAATCCGGACGCTTGGCAACTGACTCATATTTATGACGGTTGCAGTATCCTGGGATCATGAGATCCCCTTGTGTGATCTTCTTACAAGCAAAGTCAATGGGGAGGCCAGATTCACTTAACAATCATCTTATTAAACAACTGTATTTAACAACTGTCACAAGAAAGCGATAGTGGCAAAGCGACTGTCACAAGAAAACGACAGCGGGAAACTCTAATGTAAAATTGCAAGATTAACAAATGACAAACCTGTTATGGCTTATATGTATGACGATAGTCGTTTGCATACTGCACTAAGATTTAAACTATGATCTGTTACATAAGTGAGTTATAGCAGCCTAAAGTTATTTTTTAAATTTCTGTGCTATCCTTAAGAAACAGGTCCCAACATGTTTAGCTTCTGATAGACCCATTTTATTTAATGTTGTGAAAGAGGGACTACTAGACAAGACTGAAATTGATTTGAATGTGCATTTAAAAATGATAGATGCATGTCTTGTCATAAAAATGACAAGAAAAGTGTGGAAAAAATGATATATTGGATATACAAATGAAACCAGCTGGTGTCTTAATGACTAAACATACAAATAACAAACCAAAAGAGTGACTTGGATAACTCTCCTATATTGGATTTACAAAAGAGACTTGTTAAGATTCTGCAGGATTTCCAGAGTCACCTCTTAATGAGATGGACAGCATACAAACCTAATAAAGAAAGGGGGGGAAAGTAAATTTTGTGAAAAAGGGCAAACAAAAAAAATGAACATAAATCAAGCTTGAAGCGATTCAAGACCAAGATTGTCAAAAGTTGGTTTATTTGATTAAGGTTACAATAAATTTGTTACTATCGCTGGTAATTCTGAATAGACTTTTACTGACATCAGGACTGCAATGACAATGCTTTATGGATTTGTCTATAGATAAAAGATAGAATATGACATGAAATCATTTGTTGTATATTAAGAGAGAGTGATATGAAAACAGATTATGCTTACTGTGATGGAAGGGGAAGTTATTCGTTTATATATTTCTTTTTTTTCTTTACTATGTTTTCTATTTTTCTTTCTTTTCTTTTCTTTTCTGCATTTGTTTTTGTTTTTACTCTCTTTTTAGTTTGTATTAGCCTTTTTAAAATTGTAACCATTAATAAAATCATTATTAAAAATAAGACTTACCGGTGGCGATTATTTTCTGTTGGGTATTTTGGTGGTTTGTTTTCCCCCCTTTGCAAAACCTGCAGTAGCTCAGGGGAAGATATTTTCTATCCTCAGCTGTTCCAGACAGGAGAAGAAAATCACAGATTGTCTTAACATTACTTGTGAGAGTTTGGGAACCAAGAACTGTGCAGGTGTTGAAGAGCCCTTAGGCTCCATCATGCTAACCACTGAGAAATCCAATAATAGCGCTTCAGAGTTTTGCAGCAACCCCAGGAAGCAAGACACTAATACAAAAACAAATCTTTCCTCAGACTTCAAGGATTAGAGATAATACATAAGCAATCATATAGAAATGTGCAAGAGGAACCCACAATAAAAGAGCCAAGGCCCACTACCACAGAGGAGCTGAGGGATTTGGACTACAGTGTTTCATCTAATGCTTGCCTTGTTGTAATCTATTTTATTTTTCAGAACTGAACGCGAGCAGGGCAGGCAACCTACATCAGAGGTGGGTTCCTAGCAGTTCTATCCCATCATGGAACCTGTTCCATCGGTGTAGCCGTGGGCGCAGCCATCTAGAATTTTGCTTCTGCACATGCGCAGAAGCTAGTTTTTTATTGCTGTGCGCACGTGCACGTGCTTCACGCGCGTGCACACGCAGCGCGACCCTGAAGCGAACCAGCAGCAAAAATATTCACAACCCACCCCTGACCTACATCATGTCACAAGTTTGGTTTTTCAAACAGAAAAAGCCAAAACACTGCAGGTCACACATTCAAGCAATTGCTTTGAAAACAACTGCCCACTTCAAAAGGTTTCTTGACATACAAGATCTTTGAATTTCCAACCCAGTGATTTAATTTATATAAAGATTAGTGGTTCTCAGCTTTGTATTTCTTACCCTGACTGAGAAGGACAGTAAATCTTTGGGTGAATGCAGAAGACTATGGGTGGTTGAACTATAAAAGTTAGTCTTCATATTTGCTCTAAGAAAATAAATTTAGAAGACAGTGATGGGAAAGGAAGCAAGCAGTGCCCAATTTGTGGCACAATCTGGGAGACAACTAGCAACTGAAAAGGTGATACATATTATTTTCCCTGCAAGGTTGTTCAATCACCTACTACAGATAGAATAGGAAACACCATTTCACCTCTATATTTCTTAGGAAATAACATCATTTTACTATATACAACATAGCATTCTTAAAGAAATAACAGAAACCATACTGAATTCCCTTTTTGGGGAGAGAGGGAACTGCATTGAAACTAAAGCTGGAGAGTCCTCTGTTGGATGTGCTTTAATGGATTCCTGGTCAGCGCAGGGTGTTGAAGTCAAAATCATTCTTATTTTATCATTCAATTCTTTGGATTTAATCCCAAGTGCTGAATAGGAAGAGAGATTCTAAGGCAGGGGTGTCCAGGCTTGGCAGCTTTAAGACCCTGTGGACGTCTACTCTCAGAATTCCCTAGCCAGCCATGGGGAAGCCATGGCCAAGGTTGGGCACCCCTGATCTAAGGCATTGATCTCCTGCTCAGTGCAGAAATCCAAATTAAAAATCACCAGAACAAAAGCGTGTTCAATTCACCTACCTTAAACATATCCATGGAAAGCAAGACCATCATCTCTAGATGAGTGGTTCCTCGGTTGAATTGCTTTTAAAGTTGGGCAGTCTTTGTCTAACATGGAATAAAAATCCACCTTTGTCCAATTTAAATCCACTGTTGTCTGTCCGGAGCTCTGGTATAAGTTTGAACAATAACAATTACTAATACTTCTTTTCTTTTATATTCTCTAATTACTAGAGGTGTTCCTTCTTTCCAACTGCCTTTTCTCCAGCATTGCAGGCTCTGTCAATCATTCCTTCCTGGGCTTAATTTCTAGTCCCCTGATCATGCCCACTGCCCTTTTTGGAACAGGTTCCCATTTCTCTGGATCCCCTCTAAAGTGCCTTTTGAATTTTGTTTAGAAAAATAAGTTTGAATTTCATTCCTAACTTTGAAAGCATTAGCTATTCAATTTTGTCATGTGTCAGCTGCGTGCTTACTGTAAAATATGAGAGCTGCAATCCAATTCATCTTGGGGAAAAGCTGTTCTACATATACACAAATAAGCTGAGAACTATTGTGCAGCAAACAAGCTTTGTTATAACAAACCTCAGGATAATTTCTCAATTTTATTAATGGTTTGATTGCAGTGCCATTAAGCAATGTGGAGCAGGCCGGGGGAAGAAGGGATGGTGCTGATATGCACTCCTATGCATTCCTTTTTGTCCTGGTATAAAACAGTATTTGCCTAGAAGTGATTGCCAAAGAAATAACATTAAAAAGTAGGCAACATATTGGCTTATCGTTGCCAAGGAATTTATACTTTTTAAGGGAACATGATTCTGCAATCATGAGCAAATGTTAACCTTCTTCGCTTTAATTTGAAATTAATCTATATACTGCAAAGATTAACTGAAAAATCAATACATTTTGTCATTCAGAACTAACCCTAATGAGCATTCAATAAGAATTATCGCCTAATAAAACAACCCATCTCCTAAAATCTCACTTTCATGACCGGTGGTCCCCAAGAGGCCTCTTTATCTCCTTCAAACTACAGTGTAATCAAATTAGGTCTTGTGCTTTTATTATTCTAGCAATATTTTTTCCATAAAAATAGCTTTGCTAGATCATATATATAAAGCAGCAAGAAAATTATACTGCTGATTTTTTAAAGAACTAATCATCCGAAAATATTTGTGGCAACTATAGCACAAGAACAGTTTGTTACATAGGTTTTTTATTTTTTCAAGGACACTGTAGTTTTTAACTTTTATATTTATTAAGAAATAGCAGAGTCCTAATTAGGATTAGAATCAGGTGCTGTTTCCTTCCTGACCTTGACCATTACAGAAATTCAGGCATGCATCCATATGCAGACATTTAAAAACCAGTCATAAACGTCCAACTGGCAATCATTTTTTCTTCTTCTTATACATTTTTATACATGGGAAGTCTCAATTTTCCTTTGTCACAAGCTACGATCCTAACTCAGATCCTAACTTTTATCAGTAATTACAAGGTCGAGGGATATGCCACCTTCATGTTATACATGTAGCTTGTCCTTTAGAGTTAAAATGTTACTGAAGAATAGTCTAGAGAAAGTAGAAAGTCATTAAATATAAGGCCAATTTCCAAGCTGACACCTCTACTAGTAGATTACTGATGTCCTACCATACGTTGAAGACATCCTTTATCAATGAAGTTGGCATTCAACCATCCCCTGATTCAACAAAACCATTTCAGTTCATTGACTGGGTTCGCATATCACGGTCATATCCCTGCAAGAGTGATGACAAAATAACCAGTACAATGCAATAGTTAACAAAAAAAATCCCCTGTTTGATGAAATGCATTTTATGATCAAAAGATACATATTTAGCATTCTTTGACGTGCTATCCCCACTGACTTGTAAAACAGATTATTTGAATGCTTTAGTTTTCTTGTAACTTGCCGTGTCTACCATCATAAATTATCATGTGTTCCATTATAAAATTCTGAAGGTTTAGAATCATTACAATTTTTTTCCAATTAAAATAACAACTTAGGAGTTCCAAATACTGCTAATGCATGTGATCCAAATTCTGCAGTCAATTTAGCTGAATATATCTCCATTCAGCAGTTTTAGGAGTGCAAATGTTTTAGAAGGCTGGTTAAAAATAAGATGACCTAAAGTACTAGCATCATTTTTTTGTCTGATAATTTGACCAGAAAAGGTTTACTTGTGATTCTCAATTTCTCTGTGTTTGTTCTGGAGTGTGAATTTCCTATGAGAATTAAGAGAATTTAATTTCCCATAAGAATTTTTGTTCATTTAAAAATAAGATGAGGATGAGGATGAGAATGAGAATCGAAACATCTTCAAAGAAAAACCAGAAAGTTCAATTGCCTCTTGAAAAAGCACTTTTGGGACAACCATGACCTGGATGACTGAAAATCTCCAGAGACATTTTAAAACAATAAAAAAAGAAAGCTTCTAACTTGCTTCTTCTTCCTTTCCTCTCGTATCTGACTATTTTGGGGTACAAAAATGAGAGAATATTCTCAAGAATCATAGGCTTTGAACATTTAAATGCCTGCTATGAACTTATAGTCTAGTTATAATAGGGCCAAATCACATGGAATCCTAATTATGTAATTAGTTTCTTTTCAGAATGTATTAAAATGTAATTGGATGATGGCAGAACCTGATGGCACATCTTTCTTATGCTTACAGTTATATGGAAGCAAAAGATGGAGGGTTTTGTTTTGTTTTGCTTTTTTAATCACATCCCCTATTAAATGAACAATTATAGATCACAATTCATAGGAGCTTTAGGAATGAAAAACAACCTAATATGTTTCTGTGAAATTATAGGCCATAGCAGAGGCATTATGGACGAATGAAGCAGTTTTTTAAATTTCTAATTTGGGGTGGGGAACATTTTTCTCTTTTCCCCTTTACAGAAAATGAACAATCAATATTTTCGCTATGAAGTCCTTGCCTCTGAGACTGGTGAGCTGAAAATCTTCTGGGAGAAGACCATTGAGAAGCAAACTCAACATTCGAAAGCCGAGAAAGACCGTTTACAGAGAAGTGCATTGACCAAGTGAGTGAGTACTTGGTCGACCTTTTGTGATTGATTTTGTTTGTCTGTAAATCTCACAAACAGTGGATGCAGAAGATGTGTGAGAATGGTACCAGAATAATTTCTGACTTTGACAAAAGATAATACCCTATTCCCCAGAATGGAAATATGGCAGGACATTTTAGGCATAGCAGTGTTGTCCAATGGAGAGGAAGATCTGGACTTCCTTCCTTCCTTCCTCTCTCTCCCTCCCTCCCTCCCTCCATCCATCCATCCATCCATCCTTTCTTTCCTTTCTCCTTTAAGTCACTTTTTGACTCCTGGCAACTACCTGGACTACCGTAGTTCCCGCAATTTTCTTGAATTTTTTTGGGGAAATAATTTGCCATTGCCTGCTTCCTAGGGCTGAAAACGAGTGACTGGCTGAAGAGGTCACCAAATTGACCTCATGCCTAAGGTGGGACTAAAACTCACGGTCTCCCAGTTTCTTGCCCAATGCCTTAATCACTACAACAAACTCCCTTATATTCTATCTAAGATGATCATACCCAGTTGAGAGGAGCAAGAATTGCTTGGGAAAATGTAGTAGAAGAAAATTTTAAAGAGAAATTTAAAAAATCTGCCCAACCGTTCCTGGTTATGGGAAATTAAAATAAAAAGATAGTGCATCCTCCATTGACTTGTCCATAGCAAACCTCCTGCTGGTTAAGCAATGCCTATGCTAACCAACTGCCTTTCTTCCAAACAGACTCAGAAATGAATGGAAAGCAATGCTGGAAAAAAGATTAAAAATGATAAAAGAACATGAAGGAAAGAAAGAAGTCACTCAATGAAGAAAAAGCACAAGTTTACGTACACCGATTGGAAAATGGCTTAAATTGAAAGAAGAAAATTTGCACTAAGGCAAAGCTGTAGTATTTGGCTTGCATTTGCTTAAAGCAACTTTCCAGAACTGAATATTCTGCAGATATTTTGGACCACAACTCCCAGAATTCCCAGTGAACATAATAGTTGTATCACACCTGGAGCACCAGCCTAGGGGAAGAATGATTTAAGAACATCCCTGAATGTTTGTTAGAAATATATGTAATATTAAATAAGGTTTCTTTTGAGAGGAGTTCAGTATCTAATGATCTCATGAACATGTTCATGCAATTTTCTTGGAAACAATACAGATATTGTTTGTACTTTTCCTAAGATTTTCTCCTACCTCTCCAGACTAGGCAGCAATCCTGGAATGCCCTGATATGAAAGAGAGAGACAAAAGATGGATGGATGGATGGATGGATGGATGGATGGATGGAT
>JANHFT010001183.1:110054-122230 GCA_032467955.1 Pseudoxenodon macrops | reverse complement strand
GGAACGGTAGAATAAATGCTGGTTTGGAGGAACGCATTTCTAGCCTGATTTATTCCAACTGAGTTGCCTGCAAGGTCGGAGAATAAGATTAAATCTTGTGCCAGAAGACTTTTGTGCCAGTTCAAGGACTTGAACACATCTGGTTGTGCCCTGTATCTTTCAGTGGGTTTCTGTTTTCCTTGTCTCCCCTCCCCTCTCCCCATACTATTTTAATTTCTGTTATTTTAAAAAAAATGGGACAATTGTGAATATCTCTATTTGTCCTATGTCACTCTACTATTCTTGGGGGGGGGATTATCTACAATCCAGAGACCCAACCCTGAGATAACTGATCCTTAATCTTGCCAAAGCTTCATCCTGGGATATAAGTATATAGATTTTTCTGGACAGAGGGCTTTTAGGGAATACAAAGATTGATAGGTGAATTGACCCCTGCATTTTGGCTGGGTTTCCTTTGCCTCTTTCTCTATCAGGGAGTGTGATGGGAAGGCAAGTGATCAACTGCCAATGGCAGCAGCTATTAGCAACACATGGAAAGTGGTTCTAACAATCTGTTAAATGAGCAGATGCTCAGTTTTAATTTGGAGAAGACAGAAATGAGAATTTAGCTGTTGAAGTTGGCCCAACCGAAGTGCAGCCTCGGGAGAGGGAGTGACAACAGCTGTCCTCTGGAAAACTACTGTAGCATCTACTGGAACCACTGACTGCCATAGAGAGTCTGTCTGCTTATTTCCCTGAAGCTCTGTTGCTAATTAAAACAAGCACGCCAAGGATATATTCAGTTTCCAGAGCTCTTTCACCCAAACAGAAATAAAACATTACAATGTTACCCGCTCACCCCTGTAGGAAGTGGAAAGCACATTATGACACACGATGGGAAAAGAGCAATATAGAACGTTTCTCTAAGTTATTCACCCTTTCTTTTATTTATTTAATTAGTTTATCATTGAATATGTGGCTTTCTCCCAGAGAGCTTGGACATCACTTACGTGTGATTGCACACAGACACACTTTGAATGCAAGGACAAAAAGACTTTATTTAAGACCAGGGTTTGTATATGTTTTGCAAAACCCTAGGATTCTGTGAGAATTTGATGGGAATCTATGTGAAAAAGCATTATGTTATGTTTCATTATTGTTAAACCAGAGGCTAAATCAATATCTAGTAAGGCTAGAGATATACTTAATCTATTCTAAACTCTGGGCAACGCCCTTCTGGGCAGCCTTTTCTGCCACCTTTTCTGATGCTGCCTGGAAAATTATTGGTTATACCGTTATATCAATTCTTACCAACCACGTATACTGTATTTTCTTCATAATAAGCTATCCCTAACCAGGTTCTTCTAATGCAATACACAAGCTTTATCATGCAATACAGTTCAATTATTCATCCAGAAATGCTAAGTGTGTTCACTCTGTGTGCCTTAGTGTTTAGCACAAAGCTAAAATAGCAAATAAGGGCATTATATGATCATAATATTCCTCCCCTCCAACAGCTCCCCAATAGACCATGAAGGAATGACGAAGTGGTTACAATTCATCTAAGTTCTTAGCCAACAGCGTGGCATTACCTGCAAGCAAAAGTAAATGTATATTCAACTAACTAGTTAGTCTCCAACTAACATATCTCTAACTTCACCATGCTATTCTATGTAAGCTACCGGTAGGCTCTTTAATCTAGAGACTTTCTTGCAGGTCAACATAACAACTCACCAACTAGGAGTTAAGTGAAATGTAATGACAAATTTAGGATGCATGGGAATCCAATTCTCTTACAAGGCAGGATGGCACCATGGGCATTTCCCTTTTATTGATTTATAAAGAGCCTTTTTTATTGATGATTTGAACTGTTCTCCAACCATCCTTGAGTCAGTAGAAAGCATGGTGTGCCATTGTACTCCCATTACTGATCCCACTCCTACCACCTCTAATTCAAGTCGCCAGAGCCACCTAACATCTCTGCAAGATTTTAAGTGATGAATAGATTTTGCCTACCTTGAGGCTGTCCTTGGACAGTGTCAGAATAAGAGCAAAAATACTACTTTAACACCAATACAGTTTCAACCTGGCTTATGGGAAAGTTGATGGAGACATGGCAGAAAAAGCAAGTTGTCTACTCATGTTCGTGCTCTGGTTGTGGGCAAATTGAGGCAAATCCTAGGAAAATACATAGCAAGTGTTGGCTGCTAAAAAAAACACCACCACACTAATACAATTACTCTGCAGAAAACCTGAATGCCAAAAGCAATTTCAACAAATACAGAAAAGAAAGTGTAATTATAGATGTCTTATACTGTCATAAAAAGATAGTAATTATATTATAATGAAAAATGAAAGAGTATTAAAATCTATCAGGTGGATTATGTCACATTCAAAGCAAACCAACTGAAATTGATGGGGATTATTAAATCAGAATTAATATAAGTGCCTTTCATTTAATTGGGTCCAGTCTGACTATAACCCAAATCTCGATCCAACCTTTTATAATACCAGTATTCTCATTAACTTTTTTTTCTAATAGAAGAAAACATCTGCAGATGGGTTCTCTAGTTAAACCATCTGCAAAGGAAGACTGAAAGACCATTCTATTATACTCTGTGATTTCACTAATCAATTAAGTGTCAGTAGAGCTGATAAACTATTACTCAGTTATGTAACCTATTTCTTTTCAATAAGGCAACAAAGGAAGATGAAAATAGAATAACAGGTGAAAATAATTTCCTTTCCTGCCTGCTTCTCTGATACCATGTTGTGGCTGACATTTTGCCAAAATATGTCTTCGTATTGTGAAAAGGCTGATTTAATGAAGGTTCAAAGACATTTTTTTACAATATTTATTTCTGTCAATTTTAAAAGTTACTGTTAGTACTGCTATTATTTTTTTAATGTTTTAACTGTAATATATGAATACATTCAATGTCAAATATTATGATTACTGTGTTATAAATGCCTTGGGAAGATGCAGACTGAAGTCCATTTTCCACTTTCTCTACAGAGCTCCATCTAGATACTTCCCTAACATTGGCCTTTAGTGCCCCAGTAACATTTTTATATGATACATTTTTATGAAATCATCTTCATCTATTCCCCACCCTATTGGCTGAAGAGACTGAACTCATGTTTAGCTGTTCAAATGTTAATGTACTATGTTCCCTCTTCTCTCGACATCGTTTCTGCCATGGACATAATCTAGCAACCTTCACCAGTCAGATGGCTTATCAGGAATCAGGATCTGCCCAGATTCTATTGGCCATTTTAGACTGCTATGGACACCCCCCCTGTGATCAGTTTGAGTGGGTTAAAAGGAGAGACAAGAAATCTAGCTTTCATAGAAACACTGCCCACAAAATGCTTCACTGGTGCTTTCTGAAGGTCTTTACAGGACCAATGCAGGTTCCTCACATCCACAGGCCTACAATTCTTTGGAAAGAGAGTTAGATCTGTTAGTACCATACTGATAATGATAAATGAGGAAAGAATGCCCCCACTGTCTACCTCACCCCATTCCTAAGAGGTCTTTAATGGACGTGCATAAGCGCACCAGCATGCCTACCGTCCCTGTCCTAATGTTCCCTTTTATTCATATCCATTTCATGTATTCATAATTATGTTTATACTTATATCTGTTATCTAATACATGCTTGACGAATTAAATACATAAATAAATATAAATAAATAAATAAATAAATTACAGTCCAGGTTAAAAAGATGAATCTTGAATGTTCTTAGTTGGGGGTGGAGGGCCATAGAAGGGGCAAATGAATATTGGGAGCTAGTGAGGTGAAAAAGATCCTGGAGGAAAGCAAGAATTGTCTCTGATAGCTTCATGTACAGCAGAGCCTTATGTGTCTGATTTAGGACATTTGTATACTGCTGTGTAAGACAGTCCTGTAGTTTTCAGGCAGAGGAAGAACATTCACCTTTCAGCCTTCCCAGCGCAACCTCTGTGACCTAAATGCTTCTGCAAATGTCTTCTCTGTCTTAAGAGGCAACAGAGGACTTGTTTCAAACACTGGAGTCAAAACGAGCCTTCTGGGTTAGGGTGGGGCTATGGCTGTCTTTTGTATTTCTACAAACAGCATGCATCTGATAGCTCAATTTCATGTAAAGACTTTAATCTAATTGTGAATTAATTCCACCATTGTGGTTTATTTAATGAGGCTTATAAGCCCTAGATAAGTGACAGCAGAGATTAGTTTCCATGATCATTCTTCATTCCTAGTCTATATCAGTGCTTGTTGTCTGAATAGGAAAAGTCTAGGGAGGGGCACAGAAAGGAGAAGGGGTCCATTCCTGGAGGAGGGCCCTGAAGCCTGAGCCAGCAGTCCAGGGCAGGGCTGGCTGCCAAAAGGCGTGACATGGCAGCCTGTGGCCACGCCCTGGCTGCAGTTCCAAAGCTGACCGCATCCTGTCCTGCCCCAGCTACAGGATGGCACTTGTGTAAGGATAACAACTGTATTTCCACATAATTTTACTCTTCATATTCTGGATCTTGTTTAGTTTTATTGTGGTTTGATGCATTGCTGGTTTAATTCATGGCTTTGTTGCAAATGCAGAAGATGGGTTAATTCAAGAAACAGGTTAAATGACAAGGAGTTAGGGCATTTGCAGAGCCATTCTGGTTGGACCACATCTGAGGAGATAGGATTTCAGGACTGCCAGAACCTCAGAGGTTTCTGAGGGCTTCTGGTGGGGGGAGCAGTTGTTTCTTCTTAGCCTAGCCTACCTCAAAAGGGGAAATTGGAGGACAGGCCACTGTATCTGCTGCCTTCAGCTCCTGCAGAAAAGGATGGTATAAATCTAAATATCTATCTATCAGAGCTACACCCTGAATTTAGAAGAGGCTACTAAGTTACGATTAAGATTTATGAAACTAACGTGACTCACTATCTGGTTGTTCCCGCCTCAGCTAATTCCTGTAAAATGAACCATCCCCATCTCTCTCTCTCTCTCTCCAGTTCCATGACTTTCCCTCTAAATGTCCCTTTAAACATTATAACAGGCTGGCACGTATGTAAGGAAAACATTGTTTTTCATAAAGTAAAAAGCAGCTTGAACATTTTCTGTCCTTTTTCTGCCACCATGTGGACCATAAGACTACATTGAAAGAAATTTAAAAGGAAGGGTAAAGACCAATGCCAGTGTTATACCCTGGATGGAAACACATTCAGTACTTGATGTTGAAAACTGGGATTTTGAGCAAAGTTGCATCTCCTCCACTCAGACTAGCTGCAAAATTGTGTTGGGCCTCCAACACAAGTGAGCAAAATGCCAGGTTGAAACTGCCCAGATGGCAGCTGTGAAGCTGAAAAGAAGCCTTCCAGCTTTACCTTCAGCTCCAGCGATGTGCTCAGAGCTTTCTGCTCCTGCAGAATAAGAAAACACCCTTTTCTCAAAGACACCAAGGTAAAAATGAGGTAAACGAGGGATCTTCTCTCTCTCTCTCTCTCTCTCTCTCTTCTCAATTGAAGCATCAAGGTGAAATCCATTGGCTCCATATCTGGAAACTGTTGGATATGTGTAGAATTAAGGCCACCAACCGTCTTCTTTTAACCAAAGGATGACATCTCTGTTTTGTAGAGAGGTCGTTCCTGGAACTGAACATGAAGCAAGACCTCGCACAGTCTGGATCTACATCGAAGAGGTTTCTGGGTGATGCCAAGCAGGGTGACTGCAGCTCTGCAAAAAGGCTTTGGGAAGCCACTATACAGAAAAGCTTAATTACAACTCTCCTAATCGCCTGTCTCAAATCCTCCAACTGCCCTGAAGAATGAGTGGAATAGAAATGACTGTCAGGCCTGCGTTTTGGCCTGCCACATTTTCAGCTATTCTATTATGCATGTGATATTGTGGGAAAATGGGAGGGGTATCGTGTGGAGTTGCAGACGTAGTCGTATTTACATTCTTTATAAGATAGCCAAGATCATCTTTGGTCTTCACACTAAACCGGAACAGGTTAGATGCATCTGCCAACATGGCAGAGAGCGATTGGATAATGTGACAGATTTGTGGGTGTGAGGGCAGGATCTTGAACTTTATACTAAGGGGTGGAGACTGTAAATCTTCAGATTTGGGATGCAAGAGTTTGTGCCAACACGTCTCTCCCAATAAATTGGAACTTTGAAGAAAGCTTTGCCTTGGAGTCTGATCTTTTTAGGGATGATATTTGGAACGCTGACAATGACATTATCAACTATCTGAAAAATAATAAAGACCTTATAGAAATACAATTTTTATAGTTTCGGGCCTATGGCTTCAACTAAGCTCTTTGATGCACTCGACCATAAAATTATACTAGGATCACAAGAATCATTTAATCCAACCCTGTGCAATATGCAGGGGAAACAGTTAAGCCATTCTTGGATGCTGTGTGACCAGAGATGGGTTCCTACTGGTTCGGATTGGTTCTACCGAGTAAGTAGTAGGCTGCTGGTGACGTCACGGAGCCGGTTCTGGTCCATGGACACCACCATGTTTTATTTTTGAATTATCTTTTTTTTGGAAAAAAAATGTGGTTTTTTTTTCCGGGTTTTTTTCTTTTGCGCATGTGCTGAAGCCGAGTTTCTGGCATGGCACATGCATTGCCATCTTGTTTTCGGCCTTTTATTGGGGGGGACTTTTTGGATTTTTTTTCTACTGTGCATGCGCGCACTCATGAGGTACACCCACGCAGCGCGGGAGGCAGTGAACCGGTGGCAAGGTAAGTTAGAACCCACCCCTGTGTATTACTCACCTGTACAGATGGAGAACCCAGTATACTTCTACTGCTGAAGAAATCTGACTGGCAGGTAGTTTCTTATGTTTAAACAAAATCTAGATAATGGTCATTTCAATCCATTATTTTGGATTCTGGTTTTAACAGATTTAACAGATTAACAGAGTTGGAAGGGACCCAATAAGTCATCTAGTCCAACCCCCTGCTCAAGCAGGAGACCCTACACCATTTCTGACAAAAGGCAGTCCAATCTCTTCTTGAAAGTCTCAAGTGAAGAACCTCCCACAACTTCCGAAGGCAACTTTTGTTCCATTGGTTGATTGTTCTCAGTGTCAGAAAGTTCCTCCTTATTTCTAGGTTGAATTTCTCCTTGATCATTTTCCATCCATTATTCCTTGTCTGGCCTTCGGGTGCTTTGGAAAATAGCTTGACCCCCTCCTCTCTGTGACAGCCCCTCAAATACTGGAAGACTGCTATCATGTCTCCCCTGGTCCTTCTCTTCACTAGACTAGCCATGCCCAGTTCATGCAACCGTTCTTCGTATGTTTTAGTCTCCAGTCCCCTAATCATCCTGGTTGCTCCCCTCTGCACCCCCTCTGCACTTTTTCTAGAGTCTCAACATCTTTTTTACCGTGTTTCCACGAAAATATGACATGCCCCCCAACTACTTTACAGGGAAAGGGGCAGACATGCCCCATGCACCACACATGGCCTTACCAAGGCGTGTTGCTCGCCTGTCACCTTGCGCCCCATGCCTTGCTGATAAGGTCTCCCTATCTAGCTGTTGAGTCCCCCTCCACTGCCGCTGCCCCTGGGCCAAGCCCACTCAGGGGCAACAGAAACAGACACTCCCTCGCCTGGTGGCCACCCTCAACACGCGCAGGGGGGGAGTCCCATTTGTTCCAAGCCCCTCCTTTCCTTGGAAGGAAGGCAGCAGCAGCAGCAGCAACTCAGTGGGATGTTTGGTGTCCGTGTCAGTAATACTAAGCGGCGCGGCACTGGGCATTACTGCAGGGAGGCGGATCCCAGGGCAAGTGGCTGGAAGGCCTCTTCTGTGTCTTTCTGTGTCTCTCTGGTGGCTGTTGGGCAGGGCTCTCCCCCCTTCCCACCGCGGCAGCTCCGGAGCCTCGATCCCTGCCTCGCCTCCTTGCACAGGCAGAACCCAGATGAGCCGAGCTAGTCTTGTAAGGTGTGCACAACGAAGCGGTGCAGGGAGTGGGTAAAATTGCCTGCGCCCATCCGCCTGCCTCTCGCTTGTGCTCTCTCTCTCTCTCCTGGCCAAAAGAGCGCCTGCTGCAAAAAGAGCAGCTCCTGGCCAGGAGAGAGAGAGAGTACAAGCGGCAGGTGGGCGGGCAGGCGGGCGGGCGCAGGTAGTTTTACCAACTCCCTGCGCCGCTTCATTCTGCACACCTTACGGGACTATCTCAGCTCATCTAGGCTCTGCCTCCAGCGGCATTTCAAAACACGCTCCTGCCTGCAAGGAGAGAACCCCACACACCCCCAGCTGCCAGAGAGACACAGAGAGAAATGTAGAAGGGGCCTTCCAGCCGCCTGCCCCGGGATCTGCCTCCCTGCACTTGTGCCTCGGTGGGCAACTCTTTCAACGGGCTCCATAGCGGGGCTTTCCCACCACCGATTGCCGTGCTGCACCGCTGGTCATTACTGACACGGACATCAAACATACCGCTAAGTTGCTGCTGCTGCTGTCACCTTCCTTCCAAGGAAAGGGGGGGCTTGGAACAAATGGGACTCCCCTCGCATGCGCTGAGGGCGGCCACCAGGCGAGGTAGTGGCTGCCTCTGTTGCCCCCAAGCAGGCTTGGCCCAGGGGCAGCGGCGGGAGGGGGATTCGACAGCTAGATAGGGAGAGAGAGATCAGCCTTACCAGCAAGGCGTGTGGCACAAGGCAGCAGGTGAACAAGAGCACCCCACGCCCCACCTACCACCCCTCGATAAAAATGCTGGGGAAGGGAAGCAGCCAGGCTATTGCCATTGGGGTGGGGTGGTGTTGGGCCACTCAGCCGATAGAACAGGGAGGGGAGGCGGCTGTGACAGGACATTCAGTCCTACGCTCACCGCCTCCTGTACCCCCAAAATAATAACACACACACACCCGATAATAAAGCCAAGGCCATATTCCGGGGTTTGGGGAAACACGGTATAATGTGGTGACCAACCAATGGAAAATAATTGATCATCTTCCTCATTGCACTCTTTTATGAAACATAAAAACTAAAGCTTAGTTTTCATCTTTATATCAAATAGAAAACTAAGAACAATAACAACAATAATAATAATCTTCTAGGTGTTTTCCCCAAGCATTTTTTTCAACTGATGTCCATTCTGCTGATCCTCAAAAGACAGATCCTGAAATCCCTCTCTCATGTTGATTGCCTTGCTCAGAACCTGTCAATATCCAACTCGAAATGTGATGCCCAGAATTCTACACAGACTCCAGGTGTGGTCACCACCAAAGGCCAGTTCCTTCCAAATATGCACTTTCTTCCCTTTGTGAGATGAATCCCATCTCTGCGCAGCAGGTTCTCCTTTCTGAAAACCCCCAATCTTTGCAACAAAAGGTATTTGATATTTTTCAGTTCCCTTACTGTACTGTTTCCTTTGATGGGACATGTAGGTGAGAAGATTACCACCATGAGTTTTCTCTTTCTCTTTTTTCTCTTGGATTGTCTTTCTCTTTCTTTCTTTCTTTCTTTCTTTCTTTCTTTCTTTCCTCCATGTGATACAACATAATATAAACTTTAATAAAATAACATGACTATCTGAAATAATGTACTTCGGAATGGCAGCAATATTCAGCTTCCTTTGCTAGTGGTTTACACAGAGGAGTGAAATGCAATGCTCCTCAATTCTCCCAAAATAGAATATTATGATTTAACATCTAACCAACTGTTCAGGATTTGCTGTTTTAATGTAGGAGGGATCTTAATTAGCTCGAGTAGACAGGCTCGGCTACATTCCCACTTTGCCAGAGGAAACATAAACATGGAATTGTCCCTAAACATAAAAACCTAGAGAAGGTGTACCAAGTCCATGTTGTATTTTCAGCACAGAAATAGCCCCATGCATCTGCCCACTCTTGGCCTTACTCCCCAAGGCCATCAAAGGTTCTCACTCATGTGGAGCCGCAGAGCAAGTGGGTCCTCTCTTAGCCACGGGGGCAGAAGTGAATGGCCTCTCTCCCTAGTGGTACTCAATGCCACTGATCTGGGCTCAGGGCACTTCCTTTTAGCAATTGGCTCTCTGTGTGCTTTCCTGAGCATCATCAATCCCACTGGCTGGAAACTTGCTTGTGTGTAGAAGGAGCACTGCTCTCTTGCCACACTGCATAAATGTTTGCAGAAGACAAGGAAGTTTTCCATCTTCTTCTATCTCCAAGTCTTGAATATCAGGATGAGATCTTGACTAGGCTTGGAAAGGCTAGGAAAGGGACCTGAGAATGGATGCCTGTGCCAAAGAAGCTTGGATCTGAATTTCGCAGCTCCTGGGCCTTCCGGGATTGATGCTGTGAACTGATGGTCTTAATTGCACTCAACAGGGGATCTTTCTTGGTGATGAGAAGCAAATATTCCACAACCTGCTCTGCAATCATAGCAGAGAGAGGAATTGTTGACGGGAGGGGGTGGAAGGGAATTACATTAATCTTTTCCTATTTGAAATTCTCAAATATTTAAATTAGAAGCTTTTCCTGGCTAGTGATGAAGAATTCTGCTCCAGAAGGTAGCCTGTTTCAAGGTGGTCTTGCACAGTTCCCTTCCAGCAGATCCTGGAGCCACATGGAAGCCACATTGTGGTCAGTCTGACTGTGCCTTGATCTACAACTGAATGTATTCCATGAATCAAGCTGCTGCTCCATTGTTAAGCAACAAGTGAAAAGTGTCCGTTGATCAATTCCATTTTGTTGTCAGCTTACAGTTTCTTTCTGAGTCACACCATAATTTGGTGTTTTCCTCCAAACCCAGACAGGATCCACTCTGGGGACACCTTTTCCATCCCACTCATGTCTCTTGCCAAGAAAAAGAGGCAGAAGCTGCACTAGAAATAGAAAAAAAATCCAAATCATTTTCATCACAGGCTCACCTTAAAGTAGGATTAGTTTCAATGCTAACAAACAATGGAAGGTTCTTGATTTGGATGAAGTAAAAATGCATGCTTTGCTTTCTCTCTCTCATCTCCCCATCAGCCTGCTGGATTCCCTTTTATTTCCTCTTATCATGGACAGCAGAACAATCCATGGCGCTAAACATTCTCCCTAGACGCAGAGGACACCAAGCAGAAGGCTGGCCCTCCATTCTCTGCTTCAGTGAAGTTAGGGTTGCAGCCAGTGGTGGGATTCAAAGAATTTAACAACCCTAATTTAACTCTGCCCTAATGATTTCTTCCAACAACTAGTTCACCAAACTGCTCAGAAAGTTAACAACTGGTTCTCCCAAAGTGGTGCGAACTGACTGACTCCAATCAGTGGTTACAGCCCATAGAAAAGCCAGGACAAAATGGAGCAGCTGGAGCACCCCCTGTGCCTCTGTGCCATTCCTCAGCCAGATGGTAATGGCTCTACCAGGAACACCAGCAGTTAAGAGCAGGGAGGGCACTTCAGAGAGCTCACTTTGCCCTTTACAAATCCTTCTCCAGAAAAGCCTGAAGACCTGGCTCTCTCTGCTGGATGGCTGGAGGTCCAGATGGGGGAATTCACCTTGGAGGAGGCTGCTAGATTGATGGCAGCCCCCCTCCCCCCACTTGCTCTCTGCTCTTCACCCATCCATCTTTTGGGTTATCATAATGATGTATTATTCTCCTTGTTTCCTTTGTCATTATTTATTTTATTGTTCTATAATTTTACTTCTGTTCTGTTTGCACTCCTTTCCCTTTCTCCCTTTTTATTAGTTTAAGCTGCCTGGAGTAGCCCCACAGTGAGATAGGCGGCAAATAAATTTAACATATAAAATAGGAAATCATTTTAGGACAATGTTAAGTGTTTTGAATCTTTGACACCTAAAAGGTTTCTGAAGTGTTAATATAATTCAGGGAAAGAAATGATGACATCCATAAAAATAAAAACTCTAGGGGTTTGGGGTGGAAGCAAACCACTGAGATTTGAACTCAGAAGTCCAGAGGCCTCTCAGGAGGAGGCTGGGCCACCCCATTTTAAGAAGGACCAGGTGCCCATGAGATGCATCAGAGCTGGGTTCCTACTGGTTCTATCCAGTTCTACCGAGTAGGGGAGTAGTTCGGAGAAGCGGTAGTAAATGTAGCCTGGATGACACCTCCAGCACCAGTTCTGCTCACTCCCCCACCCCACCTGTGCCCAGTCGCCACTCGCTCGCCCCACCTGTCGGCCCCATGCTTGCCCCACCCTGCCTACCCGCCTGCCACTCACTGGCTCACAGATTGCCCCGCCTCTGAGAGTCCTATATATACTGTGGTGTGGCCACCACGCGGTCTGG
>JANHFT010001183.1:88859-100250 GCA_032467955.1 Pseudoxenodon macrops | reverse complement strand
GGGTTTCCTGCCTTGGCAGGAGGTTGGACTAGAAGACCTCCAAGGTCCCTTCCAACTCTGTTATTCTATTCTATTCTGTGCTTTGTTGGCTAGTTATTTTAACTGCAAATATTAATGCCATGCTCTTCAGCCCTAAAATAATTTAACAGAGCAGCTAACAATTAAAATGAGGCAAAATAATTAATCACATGCTGTAATGAAACAGGAGAACATTAGCAATAATGCTCAATGTTTAACTCACTTTGCAAAATCCAATTCATTTCAGGTAAAACAAATCCCAACACATGTTATCCTTGCGGACTAAATGCTTGGAAAAGATGGGTATTTAATGCTTGCAGATTGTAACAGAGTACAGCTCTCAACAACAAAAACACATTTTCAATTTTCTAAACCAGTGATTCTTGAAGTACAGTTTACAAACAGTCAGTGATTTGTAAATGTCCACTCAATGGTCTGACATAACCTTTACCACATTCATGGGCCAAAGCATGTTCACCAACTGAGTTTCATCTGATCATGCATGCCAACAGCTGTCAAAACTTTTTGGGTGCTTCAGCCCCACCCTTATATATGCTGTCAGTTAGCAAAAACCAGTTCGCCATTTCTGCCACATCTCCCTGTGAGTAACAGCAACCTGCTGATGGAAGCCCATTTCATATCTGAATCTTTTGGTACCTTAGCCCCATCTGACCACGTGCTCCAGTACTCAGTTCATTCTCAATGAATGGATCAGTGGCTGAAAATGATTTATTAAAGCCTGTACCTGATAATACTAACACCAATGGGAATACACTATAGAGCAAACAGTTTGGTATAGTGGTTAAGGCATCAGGTTAGGAACCGGGAGACTACAGTTCTGGTCCTGCCATAGGCACAAAGGCAGCTGGGTGACTTTTCGTTAGTCACACTTTCTCAATCCTAGGAAGGAGGCAATGGCAAAAAACTTCTGAAATCTTGTCAAGAAAACTGCAAAGAGTTGTCCAGGTGGTCGTCAGTAGACAAAGGTGGCTTTAAGGCACCCCTCCCCCAAATGGGAGTAACTAGAATTCATAAAACTGTTCAATAGTGAATGTCAGGTGCAAGAACTAGGAACAGGAGTTAAGTTCAAAGCACTTCAAGTTTATTACCTGCTGACTATACACAAGAACCTGGTCTACTAATGGTCAAGTCAATGGAATTCATGGGAGGGAGGTGGCTGGACTTAACTCTCTTGTGGAAATGTCGTGACTCCAAACTGGACACATTTGACCCTGAATTCAGTTTCTACCTGGTCATCTCCTATAGTGAATAGATCACAAATATACCGGTAGTCACTGACTGAATGTGCAATATGCTATGCTAAATGGAACGGTGAATGCATATAAGCAATTCCAAAACAAGATCCCAATAGGAAATATAAAAATGCAGAATTAAAAGTGGGATTTCATCATTCAGATCCATTCACCTAAAGCCCCTTAGTGTTAGAGATTTCTATTGAAGAACATTCTTGGTCAGCATACTGGCAATCAAGAATTGTTATTATGATGTGGGGTACAGAATACAATGCAAATGGCATATATCGTATTTTTTGGAGTATAAGACGCACCTCAGTATAAGACGCACCTTAGTTTTTGGGGAGGAAAATAGGGGGGGAAATCTGCCTACCAGATATTTATCTGGCTAGCATCCTTAGTCTGGTCAGCTTCAGCACATTATTTTATCCCCTGGTTAGGACTGGAAAAAAGCTTCTAAAGCACAGCTGATGGAGAGAAGCAATGAAAAAAGCCCGCAAAGCCGGAAGATCGTTAGCACCTGGTTAGGGCTGGAAAAAAAGGTTCTTCGGAGGGAGTAGCAATGAAAAAACCCTGCAAAGACTTAGAGCTGAAAAAAAGCTTCTGCGGAGGGAGTAACAATGAAAAAAGCCTGCAAAGATCACTTCATTCTTCACTCCATTAGGTCTGAAAAAAAGCTTTGAAAAAGCTTCATTCGAGTATAAGAGGCATCCAAATTATCAGACTCTTTTAGGGGGGGAAAGTGTGTCTTATACTTATTAATTTAAGATTATGTTTTTGATACCCAATTTGTTTTTAAATGGTGGGAATGGGAAAAGATATAAAGATATAAATCCAGCAATAATCATTGTCACATTCCAAAAAGATGAGCTTGCATGCTTTTAAATAAAGAAGGGTATTGGTTTGAGTTTCCTTCCCCCCGACTCCCCAATCCAATTTTCCTAACGTTAACTTAGTGATCCATAATTATAAAACTGTTCAGAATCATTGCTCTAAATTTGAGATATGTAGTCTTCCATTTCTTTATCGGTTCCCGCAGAATGTCTTTTTTTAACTGAACATCCTGTGCATTTTTCACTGCTGTTTTCATAGCCGCTGCGGTCTGTATATTTTTATTCCAGATCAAATTCCCCTCAGCCAATAATTTACTTTGGATAGTAATATCCCCCATTTCACAGACACATCTGTTCCGCAACATATCCTCTGGAACATTTCCAAATGTTAAATGTTCTGTGAGGGTCTTTTAAAAAAAAAATCAGCAGTACCTTCTGATTTAAATTCACTATTCTTCCTTTCTCCAATTACGGAATGAAGTATCACATTATCATATTTGGTTTGGATGTACAATTCTCAGACAGGAGCATTTACTTTGGTCCCCTGGCATTTGTTGCTGCAACAAACTTCTTATGACAACATATGTATTACTGAAACACATATACGGAGAGAAACATGGCTTTTTGCTTGTCCCCATCAGCAATCTCATTAGCTAGAAAATAACTGCCTAATTATGCCACATATTCCAGCCAGTGCCCAGAGCCTGGATTAACTCCTCAGTTTTTCCCATAGAGGCCACATTAAAATCTCCTTGTTACCATTGTTAAGATGCCTGCTTCTAATTAAACCTCAAATTTACTAAACCCTAATCAAAACTATTTATTAGAGAACAATTAATCAGAAACTAACTAGGGAAAGACAGTAACATACACACAGCCTTCAGCCTCAACCCCATAATAGAAAAGCATCCAATTTAATCTAAACATTTCCGTATGTTTATTTAATTTACTGAACTTCTATAGAGCTCCAGTTATTAGTGATTCTAAGCAAGGCACTATACTCAATATCCACAATTAGCTTACAATACATTATGACAACAACAATACCAATAATAAACAGTAACGAAGTGCTATAACATCTGAACCATATATACCAGTGATGGTGAACCTATGGCACATGTGCCACAGGTGGCACCCGGAGCCATTTCTGAGGGAATGCGAGGTGCTGGCTGGTTGATTTTAGGCCTTGGTTTTTTTGGCCGTTTTTCACCCTCTGGAGGCTTCAGGAGTTTTCAGGGAAGTCTCCGGAGGGTGAAAAACGGTCCAACGGGAAAACCAGAAGTTCAGAATGGACTTTCTGGATATTAGAAACTTGCAAAACAGTTTACTGTGACAGCTGGTGAGTTTTACCTTCTTTAAGACATTTTAGGCAGAAACGTAACAATTTAAAATAATATACAATTTCAAAAAAGCAAAAAAAAAAAATTTAAACCAAGGAGATTTAAAAAAAATTTTTTTAAAAGAATACAACAAATCAAACAATAAAGGACACTGATTTGCAAAAATAAAAACAAGGAGTACAGCAACTGAAAGGGCCACCCCTCTACTGGTACCAGTAGTATTCATTTAACCACCATTTGCAGTTATGACAAAGATGTATTAGTAACTTTATGACCAATCATTGCATTTGGAAGGTCTGTAAAGCCAAGGAAAGTATAAATAACATCATAAGCACAGTTGTGGCTTCACTTTGCAACTGCTTTATTTAACACCCAAGTTGCTGGGTCCAATTGTGGTCGTTCAACCAGGACTTCCTATAGTCCCTACTGATGAAAACATTCATAGAAAATCCATCTTAACAATTGGAATTGGGAGTAGGCAATCTGAAGGATGTCCAAATTAATTGCACCCAGAAGCCAAATGAGAGTTAATCCAGTTTCCAAAATAGCAGCGTATTATGCAGAATCTTCTTACTGCCAGTTTGCTGAGGGTTGTGTCTCAAGTGCACGCACAAAGCGTGTGAGCAAGCGCATGCACAGCAGTCAAAAACTAAGATAGCGGCACCCACAAGCCACCGACAGAACCGTCTCCGTGATGTCACCACGGAGTTACTACTTACTCTATAGAACCGGTAGCAACCCACCTCTGGGTGATATGAGAAAAGCAAGATGCCTCCCTAAAATGCTAAAGCTGTTGCATTGTGGACCAGCTATAGCCTCCATGTCATCTTTAAAGACAGCCTCATACAGTAGTCCAAATGAGGGACAGATGAATAGTGTGAAGACAGCCTTTTCTCCAGGAGGGATTGTCACTGGCGCCAAAGATGAAGCAATGCAAAGACTCTCCCATCCAGCATGGCCACAAATTCATATTATTATTGTTCAAAAACTTGCAAACAATTTGATTCAGTCAAAAGATGGAAACTTTTTTGGGGGGGAAACTTTCTACAGTTCGTTGACCAGAAGCGATGATATTTTTGAAGGAAAATATAGTCAAAGCCAATATTTTCATTATGGGGTTTACCAATTCAGCAAGGAAAAAGTCTATTTGGAAACTGTTTGGGTGGATTATTATTTTTTACCTCATCCAGGCCTAATTATGAGACTGCAGAAAATCCCTAAGGAAGGCAAAACATCTTTTATTAGCATTTCCTGTCAGATAGCTGCATAGTTAGTATTGTTTTTAGTATTCAGGGATATACAGATATTTTTTTTAAAAGGAAGGTAAGAGAAAGAAATGGAAACTGATGAGCCATGCAGGATATGTCAGAGAAAATGGAAATCAGAATAAAAATGATAGGGTAGCGTGTTGGCAAGTACAGTCTCCAAAATGAATGTGAAAGCTATTGCTACAATCAGCAAATGGTCCAATTGTTAGAAAGCTGGTATATGAGCTACGGGAGCACAATGCATCCCTGACACCCAGTGGCCAGCCAATAAAGGTGCAATATATTTTTCTACGTTCTCCCTACATCCATGTCTCTATTGGAAATGCGTAGTACCAAATCTATTTATTTCATCAAAGTATCTTTCATTTTATAATCCTAGATAGCATTTTCAAATTAGCATCCTCCAAATATGTTGGATTACAGTGGTCATAATTTTCAGCTATCAACATTATAGTTGCTCCCAGTTATTATTTATTTGTTTGTTTGTTTGTTTATTTATTTGCTAATTTGTTTGTTTGTTTGTTTATTTATTTATTTATTTATATTCATTCAATCAATCAGTTTGTATACATTCATCTCAACTTGTGACTCTGGGTGATGACTAATCATAAAAACAATTAAAAATCAAAACAACACCAAACATTTTACAATTTTACAAATAGCTATCAGGAGATATAATTTATCGGTATCAACAAACCAGGAAATGGGGCCCTTCACTCTCTTGTGGCCTCAGGCCTGGGCACATAGCCAGGTCTTCAATGCCTTGTGAATGAAAAGCCAGTGGGATCAGACCCATCCTAATCTCTGGAGGGAAAATGCTCCAGAGGGCAGGGCTGTGGCACAGAAGGCTTGTCGTTTGGTCTCTGCCAGTCAACATTTCCTAGCTCCCAGGTATCTGAAGCATCTCAATCTTTCGAGAAAGCTTCAAGTCAAAGACTGGCTCTGCATAACCTGAATCAAATTTTCTTCCTGAGAGAGTGACCAGCCTAAAGACCCTTAGCTGACTTTCATGCTTAAGGCAGGACTGAAATTCCAAATTTTCATTCCATTTTGGTATTTCGGTCTTCAGGTTTCAGGCATTCAAAAATACTCAGCACGTTTATTTTGAAGCTTGCTCTCCCCTTCCCCCCTTTTAATAATAATGTGAAAAATAGCACTACTGAAAAGCAGTTATTTATTGCCCAATTTTGAGAATAGGATTCCACAGAGCTCTGAGGACTATAAAAATGGGTGTACATCTCAAGTTCCACACAGATAGCAATTCCTGAATTAGAGTTATTTTGGCCAACCTGCTGGGTAAAGGTGATGGAAATTACAGTCCACCAGCACTGCAAAGCATCAAGCTGGGAAGTCTAAATTACAAGTTACTTGGGAAGCAGACACAACCGATGGCAGTGGATCTAATTTTTCTTAGTCAACAAAATTCTTGTAGATGTGGTGCAGAGGTGGGTTCCTATGGTTCTATCCGGTTCTATAGAGTAGGTAGAAACTCCGCGATGACGTCACAGAGCCGGTTCTGTAGGTGACTCAATGGGCACCGCCATCTTGGATTTTGCTTCTGCGCATGCACAGAAGTTTTTGACTGCCGTACATGCGCTCGCACACATGTGCTTGCACATGTATGCTCTGCACGCGTGCTCAAGGCGCAACCCTGACCGAACCGGCAGTAAGAAGATTCAGAACCCACCTTTGATGTGGTGTCAATCACAACAGAATATACTTCCCATATACCCTGAAGATAATCTTAAATCACAACCAAGCCCACTAAGGTAATGCTTGTTTAAGTAAGGTGTCAGGTCGTTAAACATAAAGAAGTAGAATGAAAAATATATTTGAAATATAAATCCAAATATATATATATGCCACAATAGGATGGATTCACACAACAGACTAAGGCACATGTTGGTTTCCTAAGCCACTGTTAAACTTCACAGCATCTCAACCCAAACAAAGCATATTATTAAAGCATATTAAAACTTCCTTATTAGTAGCATTCCTTAGGCTTGGATTATTATACTTGAGTTCAGCAGTGAGTGCCGTTATATATTCCCAGGATTGGAAGGCTGATTCTCAGACTGCTGAGCTTAGAATCACAGGTTAGAGGAAACTTTAAAGGTCTTCTAGTCCAACACCCTGCCCAATGCAAGTATCCTGATACGATTCCAGAAAAAAGGGCTATGCAAACCTTTCTTGAAAACCTCCAGGGGGAGAGAGCACTCATGATTGCTCCACTATTTAGGATCACCATTCTGAGACTATGTGATATATGCACAAACAGCTTCCTTCCTTGAGAGCGCTCCCATCGGCTGGAAGGGATGATCCTTAGGGATCCGAAAGGAAAAGGGAAAACGAGGGCAACACGGAAGATCCTAAATCTTGAGAAATTTAAGACTTGTGAACTTCAACTCCCAGAATTCCCATGGCTGGCTAGGGAATTCTGGGAGTTGAAGTCCAGAAGTCTTAAAGTTACCAAGGTTGGATGCCCCTGCTCTAAACAATAAAGCATCGCTGCTCGAAAGGCCACTATAGTCAGGCGCGATCTGAGTTCTCCGACTGCTTTTCCGGCAACCAGGAAACTTCCAAATAATTAGTTTTTCACCTCTCCCTCCTTTAAGCGGTGGTGCGGCTTCCACCGGAGGAGGAGCACATCCCGCAACGGGAAAGAAAACCCCTCCCTCGGAATCCGCACATCCCTCTTTGGCTCTCTTAGCCGGGATCGGTTTGGGTTGGGGCGTTGCAAAGCATGGCAGATCCGGTCACGGAGCAAATCGGCGCTCGAAGTGATTGGCAGCGCGCCCGGGAAGACCCCGCGGAATTGCCAGTCGCCGCTCAGCGCTTGGTGGAGGACGCGGTGGGGAACAGGATCCCCTTCGGGACTCTTTACAAGGATCAGAAAACGATCGTGATCTTCTTGCGGGTGAGAGAGACCCCACCCCAACCCGGCCTGGCTGTAACAAGCCAGCTGGGGGTTGACATCGCAGTTGCAGCCTCCAAATTGATTGAAGCGTTCCTGGCTAAGCTATATAAAAAGGCCAATCTTTGTAAACAGGCATGTTGGATTTCTATTAGTAAAGTTAGCTTTACTAATGTTATGATTGACAACTCGGGAGACCGGACGGACAAGTACCGCAAATGGTAACCATAAAGTGATGGTATTCTGCGTAGCTGTTTGGAGTTTGAGCTGGGCTAAAAATTGGGGGTAGGGATTTCGGCCAGGGCAAGGGGCTTCCCTTAGCCGCGACCGATTTCTCTTTTAGGGGTCGCGGCCTACTTCCGAATAAGCCTGTGGAGGCTAGGATCACGCGTATACTCCAAATTCCCGAGCCAATGCTAAATTACTTAATATAAAAAGAAATATATATTTCGGGAATGGTTCACACAAAGGTAGAATCAAAGCATCAAGAATCAAGGCTATGCCTGTTGTGTGAGTCCACCACCGTAGCTTGCGGTTTAGGATGTTCTGTAAACACCCTCCTTGCAATTTAGACAGGAAAGTTTGTAAACTGGATCAGCACCGTGCCTGAATGTTGTAGAACATTTATTTATTGCTCTGTGGTACCCTGATTTTTATGAATTCAACACACAGGATAAAATGGACTTCAATAAACAGGTTATCTTCCAAATGTTTGCTTTGACACCCATTGCTTTTTTCCCTCCAGCATTTCTTGTGCTATGTCTGTAAAGAATATGTGGAGGATCTGGGCAAAATTCCCAACAAATTTTTGCAAGTAAGTGCAAGCAAAAGTTATATATAATAGGGTTACTAATACAGAAGTTTGCAGTCTCCCTAAAATTACATAGTGTGAAGTTGTTTTCATATATGTGTTATGTGTGCTTTAGAAAAAGAATGATTACCTGATTTATTAATGTTGACTCCCAAGAAAATGCAGCTATATTTTAATCTTAAAAGTGCATGTTTAAGATCATCAGCCTTTGAAATACTGTATAATTTTAAGATGTTGATTAATACAGTGTACTATAGAAGTACGGTAATTATTGTCAGGTTATACAGATTTGAAGAAAATCCATTGATGTGTGCTTTAGCTAATCATCCACTATGCAAACTTCATCTGCCCTCAAGATGAAGTTCAGGATACAGCTAATCTCTCCTTAAAAAATCATAATTGCCTATCTGAAGATTGTAGACCTTTGAGGTCACTAAACCCCAGTAGGTTTTGAAATAGATATAGCCCTTTGAAGACTGCATAGACTTTGAAATCAGGTATATGAAAGATACTTACAGTTACACTGGCCCCTAGTAGTTTATAGTACACTTAATTGTTAAGGGCCTAAATGATTTGGAAACCACTAGAGTAGGGGTGTCAAACTTACGTCATCATGGTGGCGTTATGTGAAGTATCGGAACTTCCCCCCCCCCCCACTTCTCTAAACCAGGCATGCGCAGGCTGGGAGTTTGATAGCCCTGCATTAGAGGATTTAAAGACTAGATTTTCCCATAGGTATCTCAGATCTTTATGAAAATTGTCCTGCCTTGGTGGTTAAATAAACAATGGAATAAGGACATTTCAGTTTTTCCACCTGGTTTTGAGCTATTTTGACGTAACAGTTAAATTTCAAGCCTTTCAAATATTCTAACATACTACATATTTGGAAACATTGCTTAGCCATTCCTATTATTTACAGTGATGATTATTTTAAATTCCTTGATAAGTCTCTTAAGAATTCCTTTTAACAAAGGAATTTAAGATCCCCTTAGTATCTTAGATGGTCCTAGTTCTAATTTAATGCTTGTTGCAACAGGTTGCTTTTCAACAAGGAGATAGAGCAGCAGTGCCAGAATGAACACTGCAGAGGGCCATATCCACTTGCTAAAGTTGTTAATAGTATCTCAAGTTTTTACAGTCTGGCACCAGCAAACAATGACTCACTGTGATTTTGTCATGGGGATGTTGATTTAGTTATCAGTAAATGGCTAATATTCAAATAACCATTCTAAAATGTTAATAGTGTAATCAGTAATATTGTACAATTAACTCAGATATGCTGCCATAAATACTTTTAGATCACTATCTCCATTAATGGAAATTTATAGTAAATTCCTGGAAGACCATTAATATTAGCCTGGTCCCAACCACATCCTGACATGCGGTAGGTTATTGGGTTAACCTGAGTTAACCTGTTGGAGTTTGCACAATCCATTGAATTATCAAATAACCACAGGAGCTAAATTAATATAGTCTGCTATGCCAAAACAAATATTCTACCCAAATTTAACTTACATATATTATGCAATGCAAGCACTAGGTCTTTAATTACATGATGCCTCAGCTGCTATGGAGTCCAGGTTTCTGGTATTGCTATATAAAACAGAATGCTTCATACTGAGAAAGTAACTTGATCTGCCCTCTGTTGTCAGGGCATAGATGTGGAGACCAATTGCTTTTTGTTAAAAGGTGCTTCTGATGCTTTTCTCAGTGGGAAAAGGGCTGCTGGATACCTACAGGAGCTCATTTCCTGTAGCTAAGTGATACAGCTGCTCCACTTGGTTATTTAAAAGTAGAGGCCATGACATTTTATGAAGTTGCTTTAAAGAAGGTCAAGCCTTTGTTAAAGCAAAAAATTGCTTCAAAGATTTACACGACTCTCATTTTTAGTTTGGCACAAAGATTGGGTTGTTAAGTATCGGTTGACAATTTTAAGATCAATATTTTTTGGGTTTTTTGCTTTAGGATGCAAATGTTAGACTTGTGGTTATTGGGCAATCAGCACATCATCACATTCGGGTAAGTGTAATTGAAAATCCAGTTTATTCTGTTGAGGGGGGTTGTAAATGCAGTTCTTCTTTTTCAGTGTTTGCACCTCTAAGCTTGTCCACCCATAAACACATTCACACATATATATCCCAATATAAATAAGACTGCTTAAATAAGATGGACACTAAATCTGCTTTGAAGGCTTTTTTCCAAGTTCCTGGAAATTATCCCCATTCTTTTTAGGAGGAGGTACTTCCATCATGTTTGCTTAGAGCTGCCAAAGCCCAGATTAAATATGTTTAATTGGAAGAAAATTCCGCTCAGTGTAATGGGACTTAATTAAAGGCAAGGCTGACAGGATTGCACCATTTGCTTTCAAAAATAGAGCTGCATTGTGTATTACATTGATACTTAACATATATTGTTTGCAGCCATTTTGTAATCTGACAGGTTACCATCATGAAATATATGTAGATCCACGAAGAGAAATTTATAAAATTCTTGGCATGAAAAGAGGGGAATCTTCCGGCTCAGCAGGTGAGTTGTGCTACTGACTTTCATTATCAGAAACTACTAATATATCTTTACCTAATAATATGTAAAGTGAAACTGTACTTTCAGCATACAAAGTACTATACATTGTTTTACATACATACAAAATCAGGAATACCATTCCGATCTCATTTGATTATAGAATTAGAGAAACCGTGTTGGCCATTGTATAACCTCCTGCTCAGTGCAGGAATCCAAATGAAAGCATCTCTGTCAGGTGATTGTCTAGTCTGTTCTATAGCAAAGTTAGCTGGGGAATTCAGGAAGTTGAAGTCCACCCATCTTAAAGCTGCCAAGGTTGAGAAACATTGATCTATAACAGGCATCAGTTGAAGAAAAGTGTCAGGCCTGCATTTTGGCCTGCCACACTTTCAGCTATTCTACTATGCATTTTTCTGTTGTGGGTAAATGGG
>JANHFT010001183.1:57865-75696 GCA_032467955.1 Pseudoxenodon macrops | reverse complement strand
ATTATTATTATTATTATTATTATTATTATTATTATTATTATTATTATTATTATTATTATTATTATTATTATTATATGGACAGAGGAGCTGGAAGTCTGAATCTGAAGCTTTAAGATTTACTTATGCAGATTTATAAAGTGGGAGACACAGAAAGTAGGAAAAAACGCAAAAGAGAAGCTATGTAAAAAAGGCATAGATAATGTTAATTACAATGCAATATTAATTATATGTATAGCTTCAATAGCATTGTATTTATTATATGTCTCTGAATAAGCATAAGCAACCTTGAGAAATAATACTACCATAAGCCATTATCATAGACTACTTATTTTCCATTTTATTTTAACAGACATTTAAAGGAAATGTAGAAAAGTAATATATAAAAAATAGATTTACAGGCTATATAAAATTGACAAGAATTTTCAAAGTAGCATTAGATTAATACTAGGTAAATATAAAGATAAAATATCAGTTTTAACTATTACTGAAATTAAATCAATCATTAATTAGCAAAGGTATAATAAGAATCATCAATCAGAATAAATAAGAAAAATTTCTATTATAAACACATCCTGTCCTTACTAAAATACTTTAACAACTTACATTGAAAAAAACCACACTTTGGATGCAATATAAATCCATGTGTAGAATTATAGGCCATAAATAGTTTCCAGATTAAATTCCATATTAAGTGTGTTTTTTAACCACAAAGTCATTGTTTACATTGATGCGTACTCCCATGCTATATAATCTATTCTTCTAAATAATTAATTTTGCATAATTTCTAGTAAAAAGCGTAACATTTCCTGACAATTGTTATCATATAGAGAACTAATATACTCTGTATACTTTGTAGAAATATAAGGCTAAGTAATATTTAGTAGAAAAACAGCTCTCAAGAAAGAAAAGTCAGTATTTCATTCTATGGTGAATCACCTAGAATTATTGAGCTTGAAGATATTGCCATTGTGCAATATTGTTAGCAAGTATTGTATTATGTATTTGTACAGTCAGCAATGGAGCTATATACTGGGGGGGGAATCTTGTACCAGTTTTGTCAAATGTCATATTCACAATAAATTTGATACTTATCTTCCATTGGTATGCCCATTGTTATATATCAGCTGTCATTTAAGTAAGCATCAACAGATGTCCTGAATTTTGTTGATAAGTTTTTCCAAATTTAGTCAAATCACCTTTGTTTTTTGCAATTCCTTTTGAATTATACTATTCATTGAAGGTGATGGAACCAATGAAGTATTTTTGGCTATTCCAAAGAGAAAGCTACTCAAGCTTTTGTTTTTGTTTTATCCAAAATTTAATATTTATGTCTATATGAATGATCTCTCCATGAAACAATTTTTTAATACATTCATTTTCATGAAAAATGATCATAGATATTTTCAAATTATAGCATCTTTGCCCATTTGGTTATAGAGAATACTGTGTGGCGAAGCAAATCATAGCTTTTTATAGAAGGGATATAATGGATGAACAGTGAGGGAAGGTATTGGCAACACACAGCTTTCCCAGAGAGAGGCCTAGATTAAGATACTGTGTAGTTTCAAACTGATGAGAGGAGACGGGGATTCAGGATAGGCACACTTTATAATCCCTCTGGTTATATCTAGTAGGTTAGAAGAGGTAGCAAGCTTTAGTTTGGCAAGAGTCTGTCTATTACCGGTAGGTGTAAACAAATGCATGAGTGAACTCAATTGGACATTGCAGAGTCATCTCTGGGCTTCGGCCTTAACAGGGATCCAGATGTTTTACAGAATGTATGATGGTGGAGTATTTCCAGGGAATAAATGGTAACAGAGCTGACAATTGACAGAATTAAGAGCTGGTGAGTAGGCCAGCTTTTCCTAATTCCTGCCCCGTCAAGGAAAAGACCTAAAGTTGTCCACAAATGCTCTAGACAGGGCTGTCAAACTCATGGCCCACAGGCCAGATGAATCACACACTGGCCATGCCCATACCCAGTTTAGCAATTGGTGGGGGGGATCCCGATACATCACATGACACTGCCATGACACCGCAAGTTTGACACCCCTGTTCTAGACGGTTGCTTCTTATAAAGACACAGCAACACAGTGGCATTCTGTGGGTTTAGAGCTCAGGGAAATGAGGGAAGCCATCTTCACTCAAACCATGGTCAGCATCAGAGTTTGCATGTTTCTTTTTTTAACGTTTTCAGAAATTGCTTGCTATCTGCTTTTTAGCTATTACTAATTTTTGAATCAACAGGTTTTACAGCAGTGAGTGAGTTTCGTTCAATCCTAAAGAAAAAAAGTTTTAACTACAAGTTTAGGAACTTTATTTTTTTTAATAAAAAGCAAAAGGGTGATCAGAACATTGGTTTGAAAAGTTACAATGGACTAAGAGCTCAGATGTATTTGAAATAAATTATAAGAATCCTTCCTGTTGGAAAATGTTTTTTTTCTTAATTCTTAAAAGAAAATGATAGGATGGGACTTTGAAGGTTGGACACCTGAGGGAATCAGAAGGAATGAAAGGTTACAATTAAAGAAGAATGACACTTAAATATAATTTATGAATACAGAATAGTGCAAAATACATTGGATCTGTTGAAGGATATTTGTAAACAATGGACCCAGTTAATTTTAAAAATGTCTGCTGCTATAAATAGATTGTGCTTAAAAGATATTATGGAAGAGGAACAGTTTGCTGTGTCAGAGAGACTGAGCTAAAAGTGGATTTTGAAATTCTAAGCTATAAGAATGATATGGAAAAAGATGTTCTATACTGGATATACAAATGAAAGCTGATATCTTTATAACTTATGAGATGTGGAACAGGTTTAGGATAGCCACTCCCTAGAATCACCCAAGGTATATCTGTTATGTTAGGATAGCATATGCTTAGTCTGGTAAGATCCTAACAAAATTAAACAAAGAACTGAACTTTTGCTGGATTGTGTTACATTAATTTTGAGCTAAGCCTGACCAATAACCCCCCCCCCCAAAAAAAAATACTCTGGATAATTTACAAAAGAGACCTGTTATGATTTTGAATATTTTTGTGAGAAGGGACAAAGGAAAAAATGAAAAGAAATTAAGTTCCATGATATCATTTGAAGGGATTAAAGATCAAGATTGTTAAATGTAAATGGAGTAGAAAGTTGGTTTATTTGATCAAGATTAAAATAGATATGTTATTATTTCTGGTAACCCTTAAACCTTTTTGTTTATCAAGACAAAAGCTGAGGTTTTAAGGATTTGTTTAGAGATTTTAAAAAATGGGAAGAAGAGATCATTTGTTGTATTTTAAGAGAAAGTGATAAGTTACTAAAGTTGTTTATACTGAACTTGGTTGAAAAGGGAGGTCATTTCCTTATGTATTTATTTTCTATTTCTTGCTATATTCTTTTTCTTTTACATTTTTTGTTTTCTGCACCTTCTGTTTTTTATTGTTTTTACTTTGTTTTAGTTTCTGTCAGTGCAATTATATTTTTAATAACATTACTATTTAAAACAAAGTGTGTATGTGCTATGTAATAGGCAAAGAGAATGACATACATACATGGTCATATGCAGCCTCCAAAAATTTCAGCTGTGCCTCCTATCTCTTTCAAAACCTGTTACATGTTGTAACTTTTAATGTGATACTAGGAGGAAAGTGTTAATAATAGACACATTTTTGTCTATTTTTTAATAGTTTTTTAAAACTTATCATGGATGTTTTAATATGTCTATATTAAGGTAAGATTTCCACTTATTTTACAGCAGATTATAAATTGATTAATAAATATTAACTAAACTATATACTTCAAATTATTTTTGGCCTTGCACTGCCTTTTTTTTATTTATTTAGAATTTCAAGTCTTTCCCATACTGTTGAATAAGTTCATTGTTGTTGTTTAGATTTTATGCTTTTACATACGTAATACTGTTGCCTTCTATTTTCTCCACAACAGCAATCCTGTGAAGTGGGTTGGACTGGAAAATGACTGGCCCAAAGTCACCCAGCTGGCTTTCATGCCTAAGAGAGCCCTAGAACTCATAGTCACCTGGTTTCTAGCCCAGAACCTTAACCATAAAGCATATTGGGCCCAGGTTCATGATCTACCTCAGGTTACGCAATCAAAATCACTATAGTATAAGTAGATGAGGTAGATAAAACAGGCGGGGGTCAGTTTCTGGAGCAAAGTAAGGTACTCAGAATGAGGGGAATTATAGATTTGGACTGTTTCTTAGTTGGCCTGTTACATTAGAGAACTACATTATTAGAAGTTGGCACAAAAGATACGTTTTATCCAAAAAACCAAATAAAATAATCCTGCTATTATACCAGAGCAGTAATGCCATTTGTCCCAATCTGAAATACAAGTATGTATTGAAACAGATATAAATGTTTTCACTAAATTGTATAGATCTGTATTTCACGGACCTACCAGAAATCAGGGCAAGAGTGGGAGAATGGATTTTATTGCAGGTGATGGGGATTTTTTCAGCATCTGGAGTGCATGTGCATTGAACTAGCAATGCCCATTTAATAACACAAGAAAATGTGTGAATTAAATTTGGTAAAATTGCAAGTGAGCTGTAAAAGCTTGTGGTTCTTAAAATCATAGAATCAGAAGGGATGCTGGAGGTCTTCTAGTCCAGCCCCCTGCCCAAGGCAGGAGTCTTTATATCATCTGAGATAAATGGCTGTCCAGTCTTTTGAAAACCTGTAGCAATTGAATTAAAATTCCATTGATTTTAATTGTTCTTACTGTCAGGAGATTTCTCCTTATTTTCAGTTTGAATCTCCCTCTGATGAGTTTCCACCATTGCTTTTTGTCCTGCCCTCAGGTGCTATGGAGAATAAATCTTCCCTCTTCTCTATGACAGCTGTTTAAGTATTGAAAGACTGCTATCATATCTCCCCTGAGCCTTCTCTTCATTAGGTTTTAACATGCCTAGTTTCCTTAGCTGTTTTTTGTATGATTTAGCCTCCAGGCCTGTTATCATCTTTGTTGCTTTTCTATGGGCTCTTTGTAAGTCCACATCATCTTTTTTGTATCATTCTCATGAATGCAGAATGTTTTTAAACATCTAATAGGCATATTGGCCCTCAGGAAAACAAATATAAACAAGCAATCCCATGCATTGTTAATTCAGAAATAGGGCCCATAAACTCTTGTTTGCTTACTGTTAAGTGTACACAATATTGAGTCTTAAGTTATGTTGTAAATGTACTTTTCCCATTACTTAATACAAAGTATTCCATTATTCAAGGAAATTGTTCTACATTGTCTGTTTTGATTATTGCAAAGCTTTTTCATGAAACATTAAACACTCTCTAACTGCAGTTATTACTCTGCAAATATTGATAATTGATTTACAAAGATACAGCACTCTCTTTTTGTGCAGTAATTTAAAGAAGTTAATTTTAAACTTGAATTATCTATTTTAGTAAAGAAGTAAACATATTACAAAGAAATAAAATATGCCTTGTGGGTAGGATTTCATCAATGTTTTAATTACAGATAATCCTCACTTAGCAACTAGCGCAATTGGTTCAGGGACTCTGTTGCTAAACACTACGATTGCTAAGCAAAGTATCATAGACCCATGATGGATTTACTATATCATTTCCCATTTGGTTATATTAAGCAAGTCACCATGGGTTATTAAGTGAGACATCATGTGACCGCAACTTATGATTTTAAATGCCCACTGGTTGCCAAGCACCTGAATGTAGATCACATGACCATGGGCATGGTTGTAAATGCAAGAACCATAACTGCAATAGTCATAGGTGTAAAGACTGGTCATAAAGTTACAGGACAGTTGTAACTTCAGATGGTCCCTAAACAGGACAATTGTTATACTTTCAGAAGTCTACCTATATTTGACATATATACTATGGTTATAGCTATTAAAGCATTTAAACCAGGCCTGTCAAACTGGTGGCCCACAGACCGGATACGGCCCATGCAGGCCACGCCCAACCCAGCTCCACAAAGGTAAAAACATCCCAATACATCATGATACTGCCCACGATGCTATCGGGTTTGACACCTCTGATGTAAACCACTGATTTATAGCATTAACACAGTTCGAATAGTAACTATAACAGGTTTGATTGATTTTTCCTTTGCATGATACATGTACAGTATCTAATCATTGTACTTCGTAAACCAAGACTTAGCATTAAGTGTGTAACAGTCACTCTGATTTAGTCAATAAGTCAAGAGTTAAACAATACTCTCTTGACCATTGGCTGTGATATGCAATTTAGAATAATTATTATATATAAACCATACTGAAGCTGTGAAACAAGAATAGTGATGTTAGCATTTAAGAAATACCGATAGTTGAAAATATGGAAGAGACTAGGATGGTACCTTGCTTTAAGATGGAGTGCCCTATCTATGTCCAACTTAGGCAGTGAAGAACAAGCAGATATCGTTATGGATTATTTCATTCTACTGAGCAGCCCTCTGGGACAAAATTTCCAGATTCACAACATGTACCTTTGACTGCATGAGCTAAATCTCTCAGAAGTCTTTCAGGAATTGTTTTAAGAAAGCCAGGTATTCCCCTCAAATTATGCAGTATTCTTTCAATCTGAGTAATAGTTTGGTCTTTTCTTTTTCAAGGTCAAAGATATAGTGATCACATTTCATGCTATTCTATATTGGCTGTCATCCCTGTGAAATTCAAAAGCTTTTCATTTAGTAGTGACAAAGTTCATCCAACTTCATGTAACTGTCAGAGGGCAACCGTTACTCACGAGTGGCTTTGCAGAAGACAAGTAACAGTCACCTAAACTATGACAAGGCTTATACAGCTTCTAACTTCTTTCTTCCTTGGATTGGTTGGCACTTTGTGGAACCGATGTGCCTAGCTGTGCTTTGCAGCATGTGACTCATGTCTTGCTGTAGCTGGATGCAAACCTAGCCCTACTATGCTACTGGAGAGGGGCACGTTTTGATATTGTTGAAGAAATATGTCATATCTGAGAAGTGCAGAACTTGGAAGTTTTCTGGAGCTCAACTGCTAACCCAAACCCCCCAAAACTTTAACCTTAGACTGTCTACCGTTGACCTCACCCCATTCCTAACAGGTCTGTAAGCGCACCAGCATGCCTACCATCCCTATCCTAATGTCCCCATGTATTCGTAACTATCTCAGGTACTCATAACCATGCTTGTACATCTTGTGTATTCACAGTCATGTTTATACTTTGTAATCATATATACTTGACAAAATAAATAAATACATAAATGTTATTATGTACTTTAAAAAGACAACAAAATTGCTGAGTTTGTTTCATAGTAATAGACATATTAAGAAATAAAAATAATAATCTGAGTGCTTTTTTAAAAATTTGCACCCTGAAACTCTTCCACACTCTACACTTAGCATCTTAAGTATGCTGCAACTAACTTATTACCATATCACTTATTTGAAACAGAAGAGAACCTTAGGCATAAAAAATGAATATACAATATTTTTGGATATTTAACAACTATTGCCTACTGGACTATTAAAATAATGAAAACTTATGCAGAATTTTAAAAGCATTATTTTAAACAGTTTTATTTTGTGGAACTGGGGCCACATCCAGTTTTCTTCTCCCACTACAGGTAGTCTTTGACTTACAACAGTTCATTTAGTGACCGTTCAAAGTTACAATGGCACTAAAAAATATGACTTAGGACTTTTTTTTCATAGTTATGACCTTTGCAGCATCCCCATGATCATGTGATCAAAATTCAGATGCTTGACAACTGGTTCATATTTATGACCATTGCTGTGTCCTGGAGTCATGTGATCACCTTTTACAACCTTCTCACAAGCAAAGTTAATGGGGAAGCCAGATTCACTTAACAATCAAGGCCCTTATCAACTTATCAACTGCAGTGAGTCATTTAACTGTGGCAAGAAAGATTATAAAATGGGGAAAAACCCACTTAACAAATCTCTCACTTAACAACAGAAATGTTGGGCTCAATTGTGGTTGTAAGTCGAGGACTATCTTTATTACACAAAATGAATGAAAACCTTTCTGCAAAAAATCAGATGACCACCAGATGGCAACAAACAGATTTTTTTTTAAAAGCTAACAGTATGTTGTCTTCCACTGGTCATCTTAATTTTTGCAGGTCTCTTCAATATTTGTAGTTCATTGAAACTGATTTTTCAACATACAATGAGTTACAATGTAATCAAAGCAAGGAGGTTTACATTATATTATCCAATATGTTTTCTGAATGATTCTGAACTTTACCATAAGTTTAAGAATGATTATTGACCTTATTCTGCAGATAGGGCTTGAACCTGGCCATTGTTGGTTTACTAACAGTTCTTGCTCAGATGTAATCTAAAATGCAAACAATAATTTACCCGTTTGATTAGTTAATTGTTAGAGAGTTGTAAACAAACAAACTGGCCCATTTCTTTTCCCCCTATAAAGGCCTCTGAAAAATAATTTTTGAATAGAATATCTAGCACTTGTTTATATCAGATGTACCAGTGCTTGTTCAACATTTGGAATCAACTTGGTGTCTTAGTATGACTAACAAAAAAAAGGCAGAAAGTGCTTGTGGTGCGTGGGCAGACACCTCTTCCACACAGCAGGAGTTCAGATCGTTTTTGTGATCCTTTTTCAAGCGCCTTTACAATTCGGCTTGGTTCCACACGCGATGATGTTGCTAAGCGTGTTTGCGGTGGAGCGGGTGTATTTTTCTGCCAGAATGGCACAAGAAAGACACAAAGCGGCAGGGGGGGAAGAAAAAAAAAAGGCGGGAGGCCAGGCAGTGACCAAAATCTTCCATTCCTCCCACGAGGAACTAGGCCAGGCCGAGGTTTCAAGGGAGGCTCCTAGATTGGGCAAAGGCCCTTTCGTTGCAGTGCGAAGTGGCCAGCGGTTGGCAAGGAGGGGTTCGGCTTCCTTCGCCAGCCAATGGCCGCTTCTCGGCGCGAAGCTTTCGAGAGCTGCCTCCTTGACTGAAGGAAGGGGACGCGTTAATGATTGTTGGGAAAGTGTTAGTCGGCGCCTTTGGCAGAAGCGGAGGAGCTGGAGGCGCGTTCGGAAAAGCGAGCTGGGACGCCTGACGCGCTCTTTTGAGGCCCCACTGCAGGCAAGCGTGGCGGGCCGGCATTTGGGAGTTGCTCCTTGGGCCGAACAAATCAGTGACACGGGGAGCTCGAGAAAGCGCGCGGGAAGGACTGGCGGCCCCCTCGAAGCTGCCTGTGGAAGGAGGGAGCTGCAGTAAATCCAGAGAAGGAAAGCTTAGGGGGAAAGAGGATTTTGTGGCGCCTTTTTTCGGAGCGGCGTTCGAGTTGGCGCGGGGAAACGCTGCTTTCTCCCCCTTCCCCTCCTGGAAGCAGGAGTAGGGACGTTGCGGTTAGTACTCCGAGGAGGAGGGAGAGATTTAGGAGTTTCTGACCCCGGCTGCAAAAGTCAGCCATTTCCAGCAGCTCCGTGCCTCCCCTCGCCTAGTCCTTGGTTTCTCGGGTGAATGTTGATAAACGGAGATGAATGCCGCCAAGCGCTTGCCCTTCTGCGCGGAGTTAGTTAAAGGTAAGCAAACAGCGGAGCTTTAAAAGAAAATGCGGGGGTGGAGAATGGCTTTCCCCTGTGGTGCGTTTAAAATTCCGACGGAACAGGCTGAAGTTTTCCGCCAAGTGGGGGAGAGAGGCCAACTAAGCTCACTCAGTGTAGGGGTTTTCAAGCTCTTTCTTGACGCAGGACCAGCGGTTTAAAACAAAACAGAGGTGCCGCAGGTATCTTTGCACAACAAAGATCTTTTCTGCCTCTCTGTTTTTGTCAGAACTTAATCTGTAAACCCTTTAAATCTTTTGGAGTAAGTGGAATGGTTGTGTCTGCAGAGCTGTCTTTTCCACAATACTCCCCAAAATTGCGAATCACCACAGCAGTTGGTGATGTGTCTACTGGCTTCCTTGCCATTTTTATTAAAGTGAGCGCAACATTTTTGAATTTGTTAGGATTTCCACACCTTATGATATGTAAGCTCAAGTGTTTCAATAAATATTTATTTATTATAGTCTTGTGCTTGTACTATATGGTTGTAGCAAAACCATTTTACATGGAAATAATGTAACAAATCATGTTGAACTTTTTTATTCAGAATAAATTAATTTACCATTGTTCACAGTTTTGGTTTTCGTACAATTTATAAAAGTTTCTTTGCTTTTAAGAGAGCGTTCTAAACATATATCTTATCTTTATGTTTTTCCCCCCAGTTAGATTTCAGAGCTTTTCCAATCAATTACTAGAAATGAATTATGTTTTAGCTTCTATTTTTTAATCTGTATTTCCTGCCAGACTTTCCTCTGTTTAAGAAATCCTAACAACTGTCACTGATAGTAATTTAAAATCTCATGGGAAGGATAGAATTGCAAGGCTGTGCCTCTTCTGCAACTTTGCTTAGAGACCATGTTAACTTAGTTACATTGCAGTAGCTACCAACTACAACTAAAGTAGTCCACACTTTAGTCATTCTTTGAAGCATTAAAAGTTTCCAAGGTGGAAATTGCCAAGATTGGAAAACAATGTGTTGAGATTGATTGATTTATCTCACCTTTATGATTTTTATAAATACCAAGACCACAAACGTATCTAATATAATACTTCTTCCTCCTATTTTTCCCACAACCCAGTGAAGTAGGTTGGGCTGAGAGAGTGACTGGCCCAAGCTCACCCAGCTGGCTTTCATGCCTAAAACGGGACTAGAATAGTATAATTAACAAAACGGTGCTTTGTTGATGAAAGAAACTTACAAATTTACACGTTTCTAACCTGGTGATTTAACCATTGACCAAACTTTTATTGCATAACTATTTCTAATGTGTTAGGAAGTGATGCCAGTAATTTCAAAAGTAGCTCATAAATACAGCTGAATTATAATGTTCCTTCACATGATTCATGTGAATAATTTTCTTAATGTTGCACAGAAAAGGATTGTCGTTTCAGTGAGGTAGGTAAGAGTTCTTTTTGACAACTCAGGTTATGAATTTGAATTTCTTATATGCAGATTTAACAGTTCATCCTTAGTCTATGCCATATTGAATAGTTATTAATACTTCTATTGCCAACTTTCTGAAAGCATCAGATTCTGAATGGAAGTTTTTATTTTTGCTGTTGTAACTTGGCTAAAAAGAAATCGATAGATCTATCAACCCATTTTCTACAATTGTCTTTGTGTTCATTATAAATACTGTTTTGGTGTTTTTGTTTTCAATTTCAGATCGTCTTTATTTTGCCATTCTGTTCCATAAACCAAAAAGTGGTAGTACAAGTACACACTATTTCTGCATAGATGATGAATTTGTGTATGAAAAGTAAGTATATTATTATTCCCTTATTCTGCAAGACAGAAATAAAAAATAAGAGCAACAGCATATATAAAAAAGTACATTGTGAAGCTTTCTGATAAAATAAATATAATAGGTATCTAGTCTTCTATCATTGGCCAATTGTGACCAGTTAGAAACCTTTGATTCTAGAAGCATTGTTTGTGTATAGTAATCTCATAACCTTATTCCTCATACGTTTTACTCACATAGTTTGTAGGCCCTCATTACTTGTGATAAGGAATATTGGTGTGATTTCACTGTACTTTAGGATGTGTGTGTGTATGAATTTCATATATTTGATTCAAGTCAATCTTGACTCCTAGCAGTAGCCTAGACAGATCCATGCAATTTTCTCAATAACATTTTCACTACTTTTTTGCTATTGTGTTCTTCTCATTACTGCCTCAAAATCACCTGACTGTGGTTTCTAGCCTGATGCATTTAATCACAAAATTGGGTCACTAGAAAAAAATTGCTTCCTTTTTTAATTCTGAATTTTCCAGCATTCATCTGTTTAGGTGGCTATGATATAGAACATCTTAGTCTATCCAAAATGGTTCACTTCAGAAATTAAAATTGAAACTGAAACACGAAGTTTGGTTGATACTTTTTGCTTTGAAAAGAACTTTTATTGAATTTGAAATAAAGCAGTCAAGTCTGCTTTGAACTGAATATTCCTAGAGTCCTGTTTTCTAATAAGATAGGAAATGCTTATTGAAAAACTACTAAAATAAGATTTTCATATTTTCAAATATATATTTTCAAAAATTCTGCATCTGTAGGTTCTTTATCAGTTAGATACAATAGAATCTCTGGTCACAACCATAATCCGTTCCATAACTTTGGTCGCAAACCAATTTGGTCATCACCTGAATCTAATTTTGGAAATTTGGTGTTTACAAAAAATGGTGTGGAATGGGAAATAGAGGTTGCAAAAAAAAAAAAGAAATTGAAATTTTTGGTCGGAACCTGATTTGGTTGTGGTCAAAAGTGTTCGTGACCAGAGGTTCTACTGTACAGTGAAAAAGTGGATCAGTTAAAACACCAAGCCTATTGGTGTATATAGAGAGGCAATGATTTATAGCGATTCATTTAGTAACCGTTCAAAATTAAAAGTGCACTGAAAATAGTGACTAATGACCATTTTTCACACTTATGACTTACTACAGCATCCCCCTAGTCACTTGATTTACGTTAGGATGCTTGACAACTGGTTCATATTTATGACAGTTGCAATGTTCCAGGATCATGTGATCAGTTTTCCAGTCTTTTGACAAGCCAAGTCAATGGGGAAGCCAGATTCACTTAACAACTTGTTAGTAATTTAACAACTGCATGATTCACTTAACAAAATATGACAAGAAAAATCATAAAATGGGCTAAAAATCACTTAACATATTTCTCACTTAGCAGCATAAATTTTGGGCTCAATTGTGGTTGTAAATCGAGAACTACCTGTATCTGGGGTACTGCAAACATCATTAAAGAAGTCTATCCTAGAGGGTTGGATTTTTTTTAATTTGCCTCCTTCCTAGGGTTGAGACAAAAGTGCCTGGTCCAAGGTCATCCAGTTGGTTTCATGATGGGATTAGATGGGATTAGAATGCAAGATCTGCCATTTTCTAGCCTGGTGCCTTAACCACTACACCAGTCTGGCTCTATTTTGAGGGGTTGCATGGTTGCTAAGAATGAGGTAATAATATAGGAAGACAGTATGTGTACATTTGCTGTCTCAAGATATAGTAATGTGTTTACTGCAAAAATAGCTTTAAGATGATTCAATTTCTGAAAAACAGAATATCCAGTTGCTCCAGCATATTTATTTCCTTTTCCAATTTTTAAATTAAAAAGCAAAGGTCAGAAGGACTTGGCAAATACTTAGGGAGTGCCATAGTGAATCATGTAGTTCAGAAGAAGTAATTTTATAAAATGCAATTGGAAGAATTAGCAGCTAAAATTAGTGGCAGTGGAAAGGAAAGAAGAAAATATGTTAATAAATAAGGAAATGTATTTTTGCTTTTTTTTCTTTGAAAATAAATAAAAGGAACCTAATAAATAATTATTTTTCTTCCTTTTATTCTAGTGCTATTGAATACTAAATATTGGTATTAGTACTAAGTATTTGCACAACTTCTATTGTGCAAATATTTAATTTTTATGATGAGATTGCTTGAAACTTGTTTAAAGCTTTCGTAGTACTGTATACATATTATTTTTCTAAATGAACATCAAGAAACACAACTCATTATTGTAGAGTAAGAATCTGGCATCTGTATCCATCAGTGTTGTCCAAGAACTGAAAAATGGAATGCCAGAAGTGGGAAAGAGCATTTTAAGTTGTAGGTTTTTAACTTAATTATGTCCTTCCTAGAATATTAAGAAAAAGAAAAAAAAGAATTTCAAATTGTTTAAGAATGGTTAAGATTTTTTCTAAGATGTAAACCTGGAAGCAAATTGATACACTTGTTTCTTTAATTCTATAAATATTGCGATGTTTTAAAATTATTGTTGTATTTGTTAACTGATCTGAAGCATGATTTATGTTGAAGAATCATGTTTCATGTTAGATTGAAGAATAATGGTAAATATCCATCTCCAGAGAGTCTCCATTGAGTTGAACTTTTATTTCTGTTAACTTCATAAACATATCCATGTAGCTTTCTTAACAACAAAATTGAAATAATTTGCCACTGCATTCTTTTAGGATGTTTTTTTGAGTTCCCAGTCTAGTTTATAACTTAATGGTATCCCATTAATGGTATCCCATTAATACTTATTAATCAGGTCCAGTCCTTCTTTGTTTCCCAAACCAGAAAGATCAGTTGGGAAATACATTTTCTACTACAGAGGCTAAGCATGCTTCCTTGGTTAGTTATTGTGACTAAAATACTTGAAAGATCTATGTTTTATAAATTTACACTGGGAAACCTGTGGCATATCAAGCAGTCTAGAATTCTTACCTCCAGATAAAAGTTAATATTAATGGCAGTGGATATCCAGCACATCTGGAGAGTCCCAAGTAGGGAATTGTGGCTTGGATGGTGTATCCTTGAATGAAAAGCAATTGAAATAAAGAGAAGATCTTATGTTGGAATACAGTATTCTCATTATTGGCCTCCAGAAATTACAAATATTAACCCAAAGCACTAAATATGGGAATGCATAGCATTGTTTATTGCATTGATTACAAATGAAAATGGAGTTGCAGTGTTATTTTTCTGGATAGACTCAAAAATATTTCTTAACTTTCCATGATCTCTCACCATTGCTTTAAGGAGAGTTATTTTTACAGAGATAAAAAAAATTGTATTTAACCCAAGACAGTTGAAATTATTGACTGGGTTGAAGCTAGAGACTTCAATTCATTTTAATAATATGAATCAGTTGAATTATATTAGAAAAGGCCTGCAGTCCAGAAAAATTGATAGGAAACAATTCTAGGTATCAATTTTATACAGACAAGACCTCTCTAGATGGTTTTCTCATAACATTTCACTATGCTAAGAGCAAAGTTTCAAGCTGTTTGAGCATTAGGCTGTCAGAGAAATTGCCATCTATATGCCTGCAATGTTTAGATGCTGATTTGTCTTCCCCTAGTCTAGGGCACTATCCTTATTCTAGTTCCCTCCAGTTATTTGGAAATTGTGGGAGTTGAACTCAACACATCTGAAGGGAAACAATGGGAAGTTCTACTCTAGGTTTAGGGTTTTCTCAGTTGTGAAATGTTTTGCCCTAGATATTACGAGTTGACTAAAAAAATTCATGTTTTCTTTTGCATATTATTCACAGAATATCCATCATGGATGCGAAGCAAAACTATAAATAATTCTAACTTAGGTATTGCTTGTTTGGACTGGTTTTGTTCCCAACTATCTTATGTGACTGAGTTGATTGTGGAATTCTGAAAAGAACATCTACATTTAAGCATCGCTCATCCATAAATTGATACATATCATTTGGGATATATATACTCTGCATGACTTATGGATATGTTTCTTTGTATTCTCCTGGAGATCAGGATGGTACAAATGATGACCTGACTTTATAATCTTACTTTTAGCTACTGTCACATTAGTTATTCCTTTGGTGCTTCTCTGTCAGTAAAACCTGCCATAAAGGTAAAGGTTCCCCTTGCACATGTGTGCTAGTCGTTCCTGACTCTAACCTGCCATAAGATCCTCTAAATAGTATTTTCTCTATTTAGCCATGATGAACATTCGGATCTCTGAATCTGTAGGTCCTTTATCAGTTACATACAGTGAAGAAGTGGGTCAGTTAAAACGCCAAGCCTATTGGCATATACAGAGAGGCAAGCTCAGATCAATGAATCATGCAGAGTTGAGTCAATTAGCTCTGTTTGTGGGTTGATACTTCAAGCTTACACGTATCCTTAATAGTCTGATCTATTTGCAGCATGTTATGTGTGTATTGTTGAATTAGTCACTTTTACATTTTAATCGAAGATTTGCCTACAAAATATTGCATTACTTACTCTAAAATGGTTTCACTATTTATTGATTTCATAATCTAGGAGATATTGCTGACTTATTTGACAATATATGTAAACTTTGCAAGATTTCCCCCCTCCATTAATTAAATTGTGTTTCAATGGTTATATTGAGATAGGGGGAATGTGCCAGTTGTAATGCCTATTTATTAAAATTTAAGCAGCTGCAGTGGGAGAGAATGTGGGTTTTTTTTAAACAGACATTTCAATAAGGTTTTCTTTTTTCGTTCCCTATCCTTCTCTTCTTCCCCTCCCCTTTTTCCAAGCTTCTATGCAGATTTTGGCCCACTCAATCTGGCAATGATTTACAGATACTGTTGCAAGCTAAATAAAAAATTAAAGGTAACATCTAATAGTTCAGTCATTCTCAGTTTCTTTATAAAATGTTAGAGAGAGTGAACATTCTTTTCTATTTGTCTCGTTTGCATTTTTTTATTATTGTATACTCCCTTCCCAGAAGAAATAATAAAATCAAGATTTATTTGGGCACTGTAGTTATTCTAGTGAAGGAGAATATGTTTGCCAGAAGAGGGAGGAAATACATGATCAGTTTTCGATTTTTATTTCAGAGTATGAATAATTCGGAATTCATAATGTGGCTAATGATTAAAGGCAGAAACATAAACTTATAAAATTTGAAGCCCTAGTAATCAGGAGCAGAAGAACCTTATTGAGAAACTGTTGGGTCTCTTCCCTGAAATACATTGGAGTACTAGTTATCAATATCTGGCTTTTAGTTACATAAGGAATTTTCTTTAGTATATTTTTAACAGCTGATTCATAGTTATTCACATTCCTGAATATTTTAGTGAATGTATTATATAAAGCATAATACTGAAAATACAGTTCTTATATTTTATGGGAATGTACTTTAATGTATAAATAAATTGCAGGAATGAAATCTGTTCCCATGTTATGATCCCTTTGAAAATGAAATAATTTTAGTAGTTATGTTTGTTTTCATCAGTTGTGTCATAATACAAATAAATAGCTTGTGATTTATATCTCTTTTTTCATTGTAAATAGTCACATGCAACAGCTGACAGAGCTGCATGGTAACTAGCCAGTTATTTTCATGTGTGAAAGTAGTATTCATAGTGTCAGTAATAATTGACACTATTACAATATGTGGCATTGTAAAAACCACTGGAACTTCTAAAATCAACAAAACATAATTCAAACTATTTTTCAGATGTTTTATGCAGCATCCAATTACTTACTATTAATCTATTAAAATATAATTATATTAAAAATATCAAACTATTGTAACTATTTTAATTCAATTTTTGAAATTCCATTGAAATATGAAAATATTTTATTCAACATATAGCTGTAGTTTTAAGATTTTCAGCTGATGAGTTATTAGTATGGAATTCGAAAATATGGCCTAATTCTTGAATTCTCTTATTCAAATTAATCTGCAAAACTTGGTTTCAGTGATCTACGGTAGTATTGTTAAGAACTGGCCTTTTTATAGATACCTGACTTTATGGATATAATCCCTGTATGTTCTAGGTTCATGATGGCAAACCTATGGCACACAAGGTAGCACATAGAGCCCTCTCTGTGGGCACTTATGCCATTTGCGCGCCAGCCATTTTCCGAAGAACAGCCCAGAAATGGCTCAGAAAACTGCCTGAAAATGGCCAAAAAACAGGCATGTGCATCAGCCAGCTGATCTTCTGGTTTCTGGCATGTGCACGCACACACATGCACACACATTCCGGGCCGAAAAGGTTCACCATCACTGTTTTAGGTTATGTCAGCATGTGTCTGTCTCTTTTCTGCTATAAATGACTTCATTGTATAATTGAGTCAAAAATACTGAACAAATCAACCACTGAAGTATGCTGGAATCTTCTAAATTATTTCATTAAGCTAGTGGTTGTTTATAATTTTGTTTCTTAATTTTTTTGCTCTCAGGACACCTTCCCAATTTTAAAAATTATGAATGAAATAATTTTTGATTGTATGGATTATATTTATTA
>JANHFT010001183.1:47573-57765 GCA_032467955.1 Pseudoxenodon macrops | reverse complement strand
TAATATTTGCCATCTAAAAATTAAAATTGATACATTTGAAGACTATTTGGAATCATCATATGGAATTATGTAAAATGACATTACATATTAACATAAATAAAACATTTCTCAAAATGCTAATTTCTGACAAATAAAAAATAATGAGAAAAATTATGTTTTAAATTTTTGCAAATATCTTTAATATGTGGCAAATGATTCCAATTATGGTGAATTATTAATAGGGTCTTAAAGGGGCCCTTTGGACTACACTTAAAAAACCACTGACTTAAAATATTAATTTGAATGTTAAGGTTTTTTTTTCTCTTGCTATCCTTTTGTTATATATAAGAATTCACGTGCCACATTCTCTCTTTATAGTGGATGATGTCATAGAACTACTTCTTAAATGTAGCATCTCTGTATTTGACTATTTAAATTGTATTTGGAATATTTACATTCATTAATATCTAAAATCCAAGGATTACAATTATAATTCTGTTCATTTCTTGATAGTCTTTTACCATGTTAAGGAAGAAGATTGTTCATTATTGTGGTCCGGATCAGAAAAAGCAAGCCAATGCAGCCTTCCTCATAGGCTGTTACACAGTAAGTATTTTAACACTTTACACTGGCAAGGTTAACAAATTTGACTTCTATTCAGTGTCAGAATTGGAAATAACTTTCATGTTCTTTGCTTTTTTATATAGTATATGAGTAGAAACATATTCTTCTGTGTGTAAAGATCAAAGAGTTGTACTATGCATTTTCTTTCATTAAGGGCACTTCAGTATAAATACTCTAGATATCACACAGACAGAACTTATTTAAGTAAAACAAAAATTAAATTGAAGAACAGAACACTTTGAAATGGCAATCACAAAGTGGATTCATTTTGAGTGACAGATAGTAAAAAAAAGGGGGGGAAGGCTTGTTTGAAAACAAGGTAGGGTCCAAAAAGTGCCCCTAAACAAACAAAGCTAAGCTTTGTGCCCCATTATAGTGAGCTAGAAAAAGTGGGAGAATATGATTCATTTGGTTTCATGGCTCACTACTTTATAACATTCATTGGTTTTTTTTTTTTAATAACATACTTTGTATCAGTACTTAGATGTAGTTTCTGCAAAGTTGACTCCTGCTGATTTTGATAGTTTTGAAGTACGCAAGTTTGGGATTGCAGCTTTAATTTTTTAGGGTATAGCTGAGGAGAGGATATAGTTATAATTTTATGTAAAAGGTGCTTTTATTCATGTAATGAAGGAATCAACCAATGAGAACAGGGTGGAAATATGAATGGGCTCCTGACCTGGAAGAATATACTTTCGCATGTTACCTGTACATGTTAAAGTACGCTTGCTTTATGAAGTGTAAGTGACATGATCCACTGATTCTGATCTGGTTATCCAAAAATAAAGAGTCCTTATGAAAGTGACAGTCCTTCCTATTCTTAATAGCTTTTGGAATTGTGATTTAATATTTTTCATAAAATCATTGTACGATTCCTGTATCTGTTAACAATGCACAAAAATCTGTTTTAAGTCATTCTTAAAGTAAGATCCAGGATAGTAGACATAATTATTTTCTCCTATGCATGAGGGTGGATGAGTGTCATGGCTTTGAAGACTACGCCTGAGAGCCATATGGTCGATGTGCTTTGTTCAACTAACAGATTATCACTGTGCAATGTAACACAGAGTTTTTATTCAGAGAATCATACCGTTCACACTTGCTTATTTAATTATCCTGAGGTACACAATTCTTTTAATCCAATTCAATTTTTGCTAGCAACTGGGAAGGAAGGCATAATCCATTTTTTATTAATTATTTTTGGGCTCAGTGCTTGATCTGTGACATTATACTATCACCCAAGGGGCTAGTTTTGACTGATTTGGGTGGATTGTAAAATTTAAAAAGCAGAAACTACGCTATCATAAAAAGTATTTTTTACATGATCTGGGAATGCTCTGGGGCTTCATTAATGACAGCAGCATGCAGCCAATGTGCCACTACTTGTAATCTCCAATTTACAGTATTAAACATTGTCAAACTTGATTTATTATTCTATTCTTATAGCAGAAGAATGTGGGTAAAATCATATTTATTTTAACACAAGTACAGCCTTATCTGTTTTCATTCCAATTCCAAATATATCTTTCCTGCAGATTTATCTGAATTAATATTCTAGAAGGAATTTAAGTATTTAGTTTGCGCAATTACTTACTGTAATCCAAAAATAATGTTAAGATAGTTTAATCAAACATTATTATTGATATAAAATAATTGGATAGTTATTAACATGAAAACTTCACCTGTAGTTAGAGATTTTTCTACTTTTGTTCATACAATGAAATATCTTTACTAGGATGTGTAATATATGTATTATAAGGTGTAAAATGTTATCCATGTATGTAATCGTAAACAAAATACATTTACTGAAAACCAGTGGTTTATTCATATAAAATATCTTTATATTTGTTTAGATGATTGAAAATATAATTTAAAAACTTATGATTTTCTTGCTTGTATCAAAATTATTATGATATATAATGTCTTTCAATCTAATAGGAATTTTTCTCTTCTTTAAGATGTTTCAACAGATTTATTTCCTCCTATGATGTTTGTTTGTGTGTATGTGAGAGAGAGACAGAGAGACAGAGAGATCTCAATTGATCTGGTCTTTTCGAGTTTAAAACCCAAATGCCTTGAGCATATTACACAGGATGTGAATCAATAGTCTGCATTATATTTTATTTTTGAACTGGCTTGTGCCCTTAAGGATTGAAAGTAGTTGTATTTAAGATAGAGAGATTCATATTGTTCATGCTAAATTCCTTTTTCAAAGAACCTGTATGGTTGTTAATAGCCTTTCTGTTCTAATCTCTACTAGGGATTGAAGTTGTATTAGATGTTTCTAGAGGACATGTTAAAAATATTTTGTAAGATTTCAAGGCATATTAAATATGAAGAGTTATAATAACTTTCTACTTGATGTGACAATTCTTAATCATTATTACAATGCAAGTTCTTGTGTAAATTAACTGGGTTACTATAGCTTAGAATTTAATGTATCTAGTAGCTATCATCAGAATATTAATATTTTCAAGCATCTGTAATGTATTATAGTAAATGCCTTTTTCTAATGGTTATTCTAATCTCAAAATTTAACTGACAATATATTTTCAAATTTTACAGTGCATTGCAATTTTGAAATACATTTCTAATCTTAGAAATCAAGTTATTTACAAAGTTGTCTTATGTAACACAATTTCAGAGAAAGTTAGAAAAGCTTTCAGGTAACTCTTATATGCTTAATTGGTTTTGTGACCCAGTTCATAATGTCATGTGCAAGCTTGGGCAAAGAATAGGAAGCCTAAAATGTTCTTTTTCATAACTTTATCAGTAACTCTTTCTGAAAATGTGTACTTTACACTGAATCAAGAGATTGCTGCTTGCTTCTTCTGCTCCATCAAGGTTATGAAACTTAACAGATTTTTGTCTTCATGGATGTTTTTCATCTGGTGATAGACCTTTTTCCCCCGTTAAATCCTGCCAAGTCCTTCCCTTCCCTTCCATATTCAGTAAGAATTTCAAACACACAGAATGATTAGCTATGTAAAGTTCTGCAGCCGAAGAAAGATGTGTTTAAAATAACATAAAAATATTGCAAAATTCCTTAAGACCCTATAGCTGTTCTTAGTAATCTGATGTTTAGTCTTTTGTAATAATTTCTCATCTCTATATGCCTTCCTATTTCACTTCTTATATGCCAAGCTGTATTGAAGTAATTAGAATGTATAACTGTGGACTTGTGCTGCTGGAAAAGCATGTAGGAAATGCTGAGGAAATGAAATGGCAATTAGAAATAAGATGCCATTGGTTTTGCTTTGCTAACTAAAGATTAATATGCCAATTTTGTCTTAAAAGGGAGCACTGTGTGGGAAGAAACATATTCATATTATCACACTAAACTTCTGCAGTAGGTGCTTTCAATCTACTAATATTACAAGGATTAACACAGAATGTCCTTTCTTCTGTTTCCTTTATGTATCTTAATTTAGAAATAGCTTCTATATGTCTTGTCCTCCTTTCTTTGTCTTCTGCCTCCATCTCACTTCTTCCTTCCCAACTCTGCATTAACTTAGTAACAGTGTTTCTTTTTCTCAGGCTTGGCACTAATTATGTTTGGAGGGCTACCGTTCTTGGGTCCTACCCCCCAAGAATTGCTGTAATTCAGGTGATCTTCTCCAGGACTCATCTCTGTGTACTTTATTTTCTCATCTTCTTCCTTCAGGGTAAGCAGTTTCCTTCACCTCTTGTGCTCCCCCTCCCTTTTTTTTCTAAAAATCCTTCCTAGGTTTCAACATTTCTAGTTGTAACCCTGTTTTAGATGGCGCTGTTGAAGCAGACACATCATCTCTGATGTAGCTTTCAAACATGTAACTTCTTTCCCATTAGTAGTTTGAAACTAGATGAAATTACGGTAAATATATGCCATTAAAATCAGTTTTAATTTCTTTGTTAATGCACAAGATGTAATGCCAGAAGTATGCTTCATGTTCAGTGTGTAGATTTTCATAGGCATTTCCTTATTTTATTTTTAAAAAACGTGTTCTTCAGATTTTATGTGGCTGCTGGTATTTTTCTTTTGCTTTGTATAATGTTCTCCTTCTGTATGAATGTCTACTTCATACAGTACTCTTGTGTGTATTTTATCCAAGAGATGATATATTACCTTATCTTTAGTCTGTATTAGATGTCAAGGTTTACTTTCCACTGTACATAAGGACTTTTTTTTCTCTTTCACCGGTTTAAGAAATTTCTGCTGCCTTTAATTTTGCATTGTCAATTCATATTTATGGTTTAGGATTATAATTTTGTAGGGATAGACTCTTTTTTTTAAACTTTATGAAAGGGTTAGGGTTTTTTATTTTAAATAAAAAATATAAACTGTTGGAGACTTGAAACGATCCTAAGACCATTTGTTTTTTCTAAAAATGTGCTTAACCTTACAGGTCTTCCTCTCTTCCGAACTTCATGACAGCTGTTTTAACTTTGATTCAACTTCATTGCATGTTTTCAACTAGAAAATATGAGTAACCGATTTCTATGTGTTCTATAAATAAGCTACTTTTGATGCTGCAGACATGCTGTTACCCAACTGTTAACCTAGTTAAAATGTTTCCTTCCTTCCTTCCTTTGAGTTCAAGAACCTTCCTTCACAATAATTCAGTGTTAACATCTCCATCAATAATAAAAGTAATTGAACTGGAAGAATTCACTCCTAGGTTGGGGAAGAGAAAATGAAATCCATGACCTGTTCTTAATTTTTTCCCCCAACATGATTGCAGCCAGCTCTATTGTGCCTTTATTGAATCTTCGAATAAATGTCAGAAGAAAATAAAGACTCTTTTCCTTGGTACTACTCAGTGAGAATTGCAAATATATATAGATTTGTGTTGCAGGTTAATCCAGTGTGTTATCACAAAATGTATTCTGCGATTGATATTGTTAACAACTAGCTGTGGGGAAAAAACTGAATATTTATTTATTAGTAAATATTTCATTTTAAAACAGTATTTTAAAAGACATAAAACAATGGCTATTTTTTTAAAAATCTAAAATATTTCAAAGAAGTTAATTGTTGAAATGCAAATGTATTTCTCTTATAATACACGTCTTTCTGGATTTATAGGTAGGCCTTGGGTTACAGTAATTTATTCAGTGACCATTCTAAGTTATGACAGCATTAAACAAAGGAACTTAGAACCATTGTAGCACACCCATGATCACATGAACAAAATTCAGCACAAAGCACTAGCAATAAGACTTATATCCCTCTAAGCCATGGGTGTCAAACTTGCCATGTTGCATGATGTTTTCCCCCTTTGCGGAGCTAGGGTAGGCATAGCCTGTGGGCATCCAGCCTACAAGCCGTCAGTTTGACACCCCTGCTCTAAGCAGTTGACAGACTCAGCTTATTGTCCCCAACAATCTGGCTTCTCATTTTACCAACCTCAGAAGGATGGAAGGCTGAGTCAACCTCAGGCAGTGGAATTCACAGCCTGCAGTACTGCATTCTAAGCACTGTGCCACCGTGGCTACACATGTAGTGTCTTCCTTTCCAGGCTTCTTGAGCTCAAGCCACTCACACCATACCAAAGCGCCCATTCCTCAACTCATGCACTGCCTGCACCAGGTCTCAGGGCCTTCTCCACCCACCTACATTGTACTTTAAGACCGTATTGCTTAGCGATGGCAATCCCAGTCCCAATAGCAGTCAAAAATTGAACACTCTCTTTATGTACTATATTATTCTCTCATATTTTCTTCATAGTAAATCTCCTCTACTTTCCTCTCATTAACTATAATCCTCCTGTCAATGTTGGATTTTGGCCTGCCACCTCCTTGCAGAACTAAGATGAGAGTTTTTTGCTTGCTGCCTTTCTACTTCTGTCTGTTTAAATTAGTTTACTGTTTTTTAAAAGTAAAATTCAGGGAGCAAGCCAAACATTTTGACACCCATGTACTATAAATTAATAGCTTTGTATAATTTTTTTAGAGATGAGGAACGATGGCTCCTTTATGACTTGTGTACTTCAATTCCCAGAGTTCCTGAGCCAGCAATAAATCTGGGAGTTGAAGTCCACAAGTCATAAATGGGCCATCATTCCCCACTCCTGTGGTAGAATGTGTTACAATGTGCCTACTTCAGGGGATAAGAAGACAATTATAAAAACTGCCATCTTAGAAATCAACACTTTTTTGTTAAATTTAAATGCCAATTTTTTCCCGATAATTCAAGTGATATACCAGTGATGGCTAACCTTTTTCTTCTTGTGTGCCAAAAATGGCAGCGCTAGCACGCGCAGGCATACCAGCACAAAACACACCCCACATACACACACTGTGCATGTGCCCCCCCCCAAATTGGGCCGTTTTTCACCCTCCGGAGGGTGAAAAATGGCCCAATGGAACTTCTGTTTTGCCTGTTGGGCTGTTTTTCACTCTCCAGAGGCTTCAGGGAAGCCTCTAGAAGGCGAAAAACGGTCCTACAGGCAAACCGGAAGTTTAGGAACAGGGAAGCGTCCTGAAGCCTCAGGAGCCTTCAGGGAAGCGTCTTGAAGCTTCTGGAAGGTAAGAAACGGCCCAACAGGCAAACCGGAAGTGACTTCTGATTTGCTTGTTGGGCCATTTATCACCCTCTGGAGGCTTCAGGGAAGCATCCTGAAGCCTACGGAGAGTACAAAACAGCCCAATGGGACTTCCGGTTTGCCTGTTGGGCCATTTCTTAACCTTCCAGAGGCTTCAGGGAAGCGTCCTAAAGCCTCCGGAGGGTGAAAGATGGCCGAAAGGGCAACACCTTGCATGCCCTCAGAAATTGCTTCGTGTACCATCTGTGGCATGCATGCCATAGGTTCGCCATCACTGTGATATGCTATACATAGTGCTTTCTGCATCTTTTTCCCCAGTGTGTAGGATAGACCAAAGAATGTGACTGGGTCAAAGTCATCCAGTGAGCTGCTCCAGATGAAGTTATTTCTCCGTTTCTAGTGAAGCACTTTTAATTACTACACCATACTAATTCTTCTTCATTTATGCTCCCACTGGATCCAACATTAAAACCACTAATTCTAACAGAATTAACAAAAGGATTATCAAGTATCATTGGGTAGAGCAGGAGAATATCATTTCTGAGCTACGGTATATGCAACATCAGAAAATACAGGTAGTTCTTGCTTAACAACATTAATTGAGACTCGAATTTCTGTCATTAAAAGCAATGCAGTCATAAAGTGCAATATCACATGACCATATCACTTAACAGCAACGCTCCTGGGTTACTGTAATTAATTGACAACTTTCTATGATAGCAACTTCTGACTTCCTGCTGCTTCCCCATTGACTTTGCTTGTGAGAAGCCAGCAGGGAAGGCCACAAATTGTGCCCGTGGGATGTTGCGACAGTCAGAAATCTAGGCCAGCTGCCAGGCCCCCCATCACAGTCACATGACCACAAAGGCAATTTGACAGAGCTTTGAGGACTGATCAAGAGTACCACTTATTCAAGGCTATCCCACGTTTGAATGGTTTCTGAATGATTGGTCATTAAATGAGGACCACCTGTAGAGTACAGTTGGGATGGAAGATATATTTTCATCTTCGGACAACCTCCTTAATCTAGTCCCTGAAACTCCTAGCCAGGAGGTCAAGTGGAACTATTAGTTTTGAAATTGGGGGTTTAGAAATGGTGCTAAATGTTATTTTATAAAACATTTCCCCATTTTATATGAATACACATCTGGTTGTACAAAGTGTTTTACTTAAGGTATAACTAGTTCAAACTTAACATTTTGTAGTTATTGTCAGTATGGCTTTTCAGAGTAGTTTCTAATTACTAAGTTTTTTTTAAAGCTTACATTAATTACATTAATTAACATGGCCTGTGAATTTCCTCTTCAAGGTTTGTAGTAATAGCTAGTTCTGCTCATGAGAATGTAGCATCTATTCAAGAGATTTGGATGTTCTTGAAACAGGACCTGCAATTTTAATCTGTGTGATAGATAATTACTTTGTATACAGCTATATTGTCTGGGGATGCTAATTGGATAATAAAGAGTTGCAGCCATAGAATTATGTTTCACCTATAATTTTAGTCCTTACTTCATCTCCTAGAAGAACATTGCCAGTTTGGGAGACAGAAATTTTGTGTTATTTAGTTTTTAGAATGTTTTTAGTCTAAAATTGGGATTGAAATTTATTAGAAATTGCTAATCGGGTCTTTTTCTTGCTTTCATTTTTTAACAATCAGAGTAGGTATGTGTATTTTATTAGTTATTACTGTTAACAGTTACAAATAAATGGGTAATCCGAATACCTGGGTTGATGAGCAATTAAATCACAGTACAATGTTAAGTATTTAAGATGCTACCAGAAGTCTTCTGTTTATTGTTCTATTAAATAAACAATACAGATAGAATTAACGGACCCAATTTTTTAGGACTGGTGGGAGTTCTGTGTCACCATAAAATGATACGGTATGAGTATGATGCAGTTCCTCCAGTGTATTGAGATATTGGTAAAAGCAATTTGTCTAAAATAGTTCTCAAATGGTTATAATAATAGTAACTATAACTACAATCCTAGATCTCTCTACCTAAATGCCAGAATATTGTTGTGCTTCTTTAAACATTGGTATAACAATTCTTATTCATGTATGAAATAAATGACCTTTTGAATCATGTTATATGGCTTATGTTATGAAGCAAATGTTACAATGAACGCATAACTAATTTTGAATTGTAGATTTCCTACAGTGGCTCTATACGGAACTTGAAAAGTACTCACATTTGTATGACTTTTTGTTCAATTTCACTTACCTTATTACTGACTTCATGTTGGCTAGTATGTTTCATTTTTCAGTTCTATTCTCAAACAGCGTGTCTCATTTGTTTAGCGGGTAAAAATACTAGATAATTTAGTAATGAATTCCTTAAAACTTCCATAAGAATGTTTTTTCCTTTCTTTCTTGAAACAGATAATATACCTGAGAGAATCTCCGGAAAGTGTATACAGGCATTTACTATTTGGGAATGTTTCATATCTTCCATTCAGGTAAATAAAAGCATGCAATTGAACAGTGTCTACTTTTTTTTTAAATTACACTGGTCTGCTAACCCTTTGGAATATGTAAATTGTAAATATGTAAATTGGCAATTTTGAAATAAGTGATCTTCCAACTCCTAGTATACTTACCCCTGGTTATGTTAGGATTAGGAAGTTGAAATCCATATACTGTATCAAGGCTTTCTGTACAGTGGCTACATTTCTTATTCTGCAATTGACTAGCTCAGTGATGGTAAACCTATGGCACGCGTGCCACAGGTGGCACGCAGAGCCATTTCTGAGGGCATGCGAGGCACTGCCCTGTAAAAAAACGACCCAATGGGCAAATCAGAAGTGGCTTCCGGTTTGCCCGTAGGGGCGTTTTTCGTCCTCCGGAGGCTTTAGGAGGCTTCCCTGAAGCCCCCGGAGTGTTTAAAATGACCCAGCAGGCAAATCGAAGTTACTTCCGGTTTGCCCGTTGGGTCGTTTGTTACCCTCTGGAGGCTTCAGGACGCTTCCCTGAAGACCCCGGAGGTTTCAGGACACTCCCCTGAACCCCCGGAGGGTTTAAAACAGCCCAGCAGGCAAATTGAAGTCGCTTCCAGTTTGCGCGT
>JANHFT010001183.1:23997-41516 GCA_032467955.1 Pseudoxenodon macrops | reverse complement strand
CTTTGATGTTATATATGTTGATGGCAGCCAGGAGTGGGATTTGGGGGTTCTCCAAACTGCACAGAATCTTAGCTAGAAATTATCCCAAACCCCTGCAAACCCCCAGCAGCACAGCCCTGCTTCCTTCCTCAATGAAGATAAACAAGTACTGCAGGTTTGTCCATCATTGCCGGTTTCCTCCGTATACTCAGATTTTGTAATACATTTCAGCATGACAGTCAGAATTCTTTTTAAAGCCAAAAAAATGTATTTAAGAAGTCTCTGGTGTGTGTGTGGGGGGGGAGGAGATTGATTAACAACACCACATTTGGATGGAAGTACCTACAGTTCTGCCAAATCTTCCATCAATCCAGTGAGATGGATCTTTGAGATTTGCCACCTACAGCTGGGTTAAATAATAGTTTATTGCAAGACAGATCCCCTGGGCAGAATGGTCAATATTGCATTTGGATGAAACAAGTTATGCACAGGCTTTTCTAATATAAACAAGTGAAATACGAAGGGAGAAAAAGCTACAGCTAACAACTGAGGACATTTCAGCTAACCATTTGCACACTTTGGCAGTTCTAGTTTTGAACGGAAACTTACTTCTATATAAGCATCTTTAGGATGAGGGTAAACATTCAGATAAGTGCAAGAAGTCCAATAATACTTGAACCACTCCTAAGAACACAGGGAATACAATGACTACAAGGAACCAGGGATCAAAGTGGGCACAGTTCAAAACCTTCTCTTTACAATGTTTGAGAGTTTAGGCAGGTTTTCAATGAGATAAATGGAGCCTTCCAAAGATGTAAAGCATCATTATAATCCATTTTATTTTATTTTTTAAATCCTCCAAGAACTGGCTGGTGGAAGTTGTTCTTTTATAACATAACACAAATGCTTGATATGGTCCTTAAGGCATCAAAAGTTTTCTGCTTCTGAAATATATAGTCATACATCCACCCACACATTTTACAGTGCTTTTCAGACCACAAAGCTAATTTAATCTGCTAATGTAGGAAACTTAAAAAAAAATAAAAAAACCTACTTTCAGAATAAGAGAAAAACTCTGGAGGGATAAAATGAAGTAAAAAAAAAAGATCCTTACTACCCACCTCATTCTAAAGGAGGGAAATATTTTATTGAGAGAAAGAAAGGATTCAACAACAGGTGTAATTTCAGTATGAGAATTAGATCTCTTATCCTATCCGTTGTATATTTTCTGCTGTAGAAATGAAGGGTAAGAGCTGAAGATGCTCATACTAGCAAGGTTAGTTTATACAAAACTATGGTGTCCACCAGATAACCTGGTCCTAAATCATTACTATTATCCTTTTACAGCAGAGGTGGAAAACAATGGCCCTTTTAAGACTTACGAACTTCAACTCCCAGAATTCCTGAAAACCAGCATGGCCCCTTTTATAAATTGTGGACTTCAACTCCCAGAATTCCAGAGCCAGCTGTGCTCAGTAATTCTGGGAGTTGAAGACTGCAAGTCATAAAAGGGGCATTGTTCCCCACCCCTGTTTTAGAGATAGTGAACAGGTCCTTTTGCTGAAATCACAACTTTGCAAAATATTTTCCAATAATCACCATCAAGACTAACACAAAATTGACATTCAACATTTTAACCCATAAATGTAATGACCGGCATGTTCAGATACTCTTTAAGTTTAAATAGATAAAAATAATCACAGCATTAGTTACTTGCTGAAGCTTCCAGTTTGCGTTTATGAGGTGGGTCTTCAATGATCCGGTTAATATCACCGCGGTTCTTTAGATCCACTGGCTTCTCCCATACTGACAATTGCATTGTAGGGTTGAAGAAGAAGACTCGGTCATCTCCAGTCCAGACTATACACCTATTTCAATTAATAAACTAGGCTTAGAGAGAATTTCAGAAACAGTTCAGGAAAAATAAAATACTTGCATTGACGATTCACTATTACCGGTACATGAACTATAATTTAATTCATAGGCCAAGATTCTCACATTAAGCTAATGCTTAGCTTTGTTTTACTGCATTATGTGAATCCAATCATTGCATCTTTAAATCCGTAGATTATGTCCTGCTGTTTTCTGTGGCCCTAGGTGTACTGAATAAGTCATAGCTAAACAAACTACTTTGTACACTGCTTGCCGTACAAGTAATTGTTTGTTATCTCATATTATTGTTCAGAACAATGGCAAGGAAATGAACTTTTTCATAGTCCTATTTCTTCAATCAAAATGGACTTCTACAGGTTGTTAGTTTCTTAAGCAATGAAAATGTGCACATTATTGAGCAAACAGCTTCATAAGTGGATTGGGGGTGGGTGGGGACAAATGTAATCAGTGGAATAGGAACAAAAGTCTTAATCATTTTCCCTGGTAAAAAAGGATTCCTCATAGCTACATTTCAATTACTTTAAAACTTTAGAAGGTAAACTGTGGTTCAGCCACATAATGCATAATTTGGAAGCTAAGCAAAGCACTGTGTGTCCTATAATATCTTTTATACTGATATGCCATACAGTAGCAAGTTGCAAATTTATGTCAGACTAACAGCCTGGGGAAAAAAATTTCCCCTTCACAAATTGTTTCATTATCACTACACATATGTTAATAAAATAGTATTCACAATTAATGTTACTTTAATGGAAATAATAGTTCAAATATAAATACTGAGAGCAGATGGAATGTGGAGATCGAAAAGTGACTAACACATTGGAAACCCGAGATTCAGGATCCACGATATCAGCACAAATAGCTCTAATTAACACAAACACAATTAGATCTTACTCATTACAGGCAATAATTAATTTCATTGAAATTTATAACATACAATTATTTGAGAATTGCTGCACTCAGAACTGTCATCATCCTCATTGCATCATTCATTTTTGATATGCTGATTCTTTATGTTTAAGACAACCAACTGTTATTTTGATAGTGTAATTCAAATAAATACTTATTCCAACAAGGCTATTTGATTCTGGTATATGGAAGACTGTCTTGTTTTGTTGTTTTGTTTTTTGTTGTTTTAAAAAAAAGAAAAAATACAGTATTTTTCAGAGTATTAGGCGCACCTAACTTTTGGGGAGGAAAACAAGAAAAAAATCTGCCTCTGCCTCCCAGCAATTTGCTTCCCAGCAAATAGCACAGATGATATACACTGTTTGCTGTGTATTTCTGTGCATGTGTGCCTGACCCATAGAAATAGCAAAGAATTGAACATATGTATATTCTGGCAGTATATTAATGCCAGAAAGTTTTCTTAAATGTAGTCACACTAACTCCTCCCAAATATTTAAATAGATCTACTCCAAACATGACTAAGTCAGGGTCTACATTTCAGACTATACTTGTACAGATCCTGTTAAAATTGATGTGCCTTTCTGGAAGTATACATTATTCTCTGCTATTTAAAAGAAGATATAATAGCACTAGGCCTCTTCAGATCAAGCATTTATTTTAAAAGGTTTCTTCATTTTGTTGTCTAGAACAATAATAAAGCAGTCTTTACAAAATAAGTCTAATAATATGAACATTCTATAGGCATTTATAGTTATTGATTTAACTCCTTGCAGCAAACAAGCCTGATTAGCACAAGAAAATAAAAACCTCTACCTTCCGGCAATTTGCTTCCTTGCAGTTTAGTTTCACTTTCAGTTTTAGCACATGTTGCCTGCCTGCAGCCTGAATCAGCTGAGGTTCGGGAGGCTGATAATCAGTTGCTTGTCCTAATCTGGCTCTGGATGTTTGCTGCAAAGAGGTAAATTACTGGGAGGCAGAGGCCAAAGGGTGGGGGTGGCTGGGTAGGCTGCATTCGGTATATAAGACACACCCAAGTTTTCACCCTCTTTTAAGGGGGGGAAAAGGTGTGTCTTATACTCCGAAAAATACGGTAATTGTTCCAAGTATTTTCAATCAAAATTATTTGCACAAATGACTGATAGTGTAGAGTAGATCCAGGATACTATGTATACAAAACTTTAAACTCTCTCAAAGGTTGTATTATTGGTTTTGTTATCCTGAATTGGTCTAATAAAGTTTTTAGGATATTTTTTTTGTCATAAATTCAATCATATTAGGTTTTTGAAAAACAGTTTTCAAGGTTGTCCTATTCTTAAAACTTTGAATTGAAGGTTTTTCAATTTCTTCAAACCCCAATAAAGTAAATTTCCTTATGTTTTTATGCAGCTGGACTTGGCAGAACTGGTACACTTATAGCGTGTTATCTTATGAAGCATTACAGGATGACTGCTGCTGAAACTATTGCCTGGATTAGAATTTGTAGACCTGGCTCTGTGATTGGAACTCAACAACATTTCTTGTTGGAGTATGTAAACATTTAAATAGGGATGCCTGTATATATGTCTGTATGCAATTCCAGGATGATTAAGTGTTAAATATAATAATTATTTTTAGTACCAAACTGGACCTCTTTAATCTGGTGTCCTTCAGATAGGTTGTCTAGCCTGGCCATTGATGAAGGAATTACAATCCATTCATGTCTATGTATAATAGTTGTTTTTTCAATACATACATACACATGAATACATACATACGAAATAGGTGTTGATATACTCAGGTAGTCCTAGTTTAGTGACTACAATTCGGATTAGCAACTTCATCACTAAGTTAAGCAATTATAATGTTTATGATCTTCAACTTTGCAAGATTTGCAAATGCTGTAAACATGAGGATTGATTGCAAAGTTACTTTTTCATCAGTGTTGTAATTGCAATGGTCACTAAACAAGGATGATCTGCATATGTTACAGCTATCATTGAATGTTTGAACCATATACCCATATAGACAGTTACTGCTGCTTTTCCATGAAAACAAAACAGGATCTTATTTTCTTTTGACCGTCGAAATAAGCGCTTGGCTTTATTTTCAGGAAGGTCGTATTATTTTGAGGGGCAGGAGACGGCGAGCGTGGTCACCTCATGGCTGCTGCTGTGTTTTGGGGATGGCTTATTTTAGCGCATGCACTCAAAAGTCTGATTGGGCTTATTATCCGGGGAGACCTTATTTTCAGGGAAATTATTTAGTTATTTGCTTTTTAAGGAAGTAGTCATTACTTTAAGCTCTGAATCGGATGAGACTATTATAAACAACCTGCAATTGCCATTATTTGGTCAGAATTATCCATGTCTATTCAGTGGCTAAGTGTGTTTTAACACGTTAGGTTAACAACACTAAGTTCAGGCATATTAACCCATAATCTTTTTTATGTATTTGGTTTAACAAATTATATGAATCCAGTCATTGGGTTTTTTTTAACTATGATTTATAGCAGCCTGATGTGGAAAATGACTTAATAGTTAATCAACAAATATTGCATAAGAAGATAATGGATTAATCAGTGTATTATCCTAAACTATATCTATGGTTGCAAGTGTATCATTCCATATGGTCAGTTTTGCTTATTAAAAATGTTCTTTGACAGTCATTCCACTAACACTGAAAGATAAAGTTTAGTCTAGCATTTCATTAGGTCTGACTCTTGTCTTTTCTGGTAGGTCTTTATACCCAAAAAAGCTAAGCTTCTACTGTTTAGGGATGAAGATGGCTTTTGCTGAGCCTCTGCATCTTGCCAGCCTGCCTTTCATACTGTCCCAGTAGCTCAACATTTTGGAAGAGACACAAAGAACAATGTGGGGATGAAGAATGCATGACAGTCATGGCCTTTTCCATTAGCGGACACTTTTGTTAGACCAAAATGGATGGAACCGGATGGAAGACAGAAATAGCTGCATGCAATTCATTAGTGGCATAGTGGCATTGTATAATTTCTAGGAAACATATGATGCTAGAACTAGAACTGATGTGTGTATCTGTGTCCTTGCAACGATTAATGTCTGATACTGAAACAACTTAATTTGAATTATAAATATGGTCATACACTGAAATGAGCTGGTTTCTAACTTAGCTTCTTTCTATTATAGGAAACAGTCAGAACTTTGGCTGGAAGGTGATGCTTATCGTTCAAAGCTAAAGAAGACTCAAAAGCTTGCAGTGACAAAAATCCTTTCAGGAGTAGATGACATTTCAATTAACAATTCAAAAAATCAGAATGCCAGCAGAAAAGATTCTGAACCGGTAATCATCCGCATGGTGTGCTGTTGGAAACCTTAGGACTGATTTTTATTTTAATGTGGGTATAATAAAGCAAAAGTGGATGGATTCATTTGTATGGCTGTTCTGTATTTCTGTTCCTATCAAGCATTCCCAAAAAATAGAGAAAATAATGAACAAGACATTCTGCAAGACAAATATGGGCATAATAGTACTTTTTGCCAAAATACCTTTCTGCTGCTCAGGATTACCTATTCTCTTACTGATTTAACCTTCACAAAAACTAAAAATGCTCAGAACACTTTTCATAAGAACTATTGGAACTGGGTTAAACAATCCACCCTATCTAATAATCTGGTAAATATGAATCTTCAGTAGTAGGCTTGGAAGCTTTGTTATAAATAACATTAATGACTTACCATTTATTTGCAGTACAGTGATGAAGAAGAAACACACACAGTAACACAAGGGGACAAGCTCCGTGCCCTTAAAAGTAAAAGACAGGCAAAAGCATATTCAGTTCCATTAACGTAAGTTTAACTTTATTTTGATTTTGTAAATACAAACACTTTTTTCTTTGCAATTTGATTTGGTTATGTTCTGTGTTATTTTAAAAAGCTCATCATTCTTGTGTGATTGAATCACTTACAAGCCATGGTTTTATTTTATTATCACCAAATTCTTTGGTCTGTCACTAAGGCATGCATGTAACCTTTCTCAAATGCTTTTTTAAACTGAATGTTACACCAACATCTCAAAGCATTTTTATATTTTGTTATCAACGTCAGCAGTATTGAAAATGACTCCTGAATGAAAGGTCAGGCTCATTGTTTTGGTCAGAATAGCCTTGTTTCTATGGATCTTTGCTTAGGAAGCTGTTGTCATGCCAGTCCTTTTGCTGGGTTGGGTTGTGCTATATCTAAATGTGTATGGTAAGTTTGCTTTTATTAGGATTAGGAAAAGAAGCATAACTGATTAAAAATGCCATGCTTTTAAGATAAATATTGAAAAACAACAGTTTCCTCAGTGCTATATTCTGTTTTTACAGTATAGATAAAATGTAATATACGTAGAACAGATTTAATCTGTTAATCATCCACAGAGTGCATGTGATATTGGAAGGTCATTTTGTAAATAAGGGGGTGGTTGGGCATTAAAAAAAAACAGTACTTGAACCAGTCTAGGAATAATTCATACTTTAAGATGAAAGTGAGTTGCAGAATAAAGGCAAAAGTACTCTTTAAAAAACAGCTAGCTTTTGCCCAGTGAGTGGAAAACATTTTCCATAGTGAAAATTAATGGACATTTCTTTTAGATGAAATGTACCACTCATCTGCAAAGTTCTTGATTTTCCCATCCCCTTTTGACTTCATGTTCATCTCTTCCTCCCCACCCTCACTCCTTTTTAGATGTCTCCTAGCTATACTGGCCTCTGCTCTGAGTAGCATTGTCATCTGGTGGATTGTGTGTGGCTCCCTTCTTCCCAACCTGCTATTCTGTCTAGATGGTTTAAGAACATAGGTCCATCAGAACCTCCCTTGGGAGAGCCACTGTGTAAGTGTCCCTATTACATTCTCTTCAGTAGCTCAATTTTCTTGCCTTAATCATAAGTGCACTGCATCTAGCTTTTATTACCATCTCCCCCCCTGCCCCTCCTTCATTTAACTTCTCTAGGTACTTTTAGAAGCAAAAAGGGATGTAGTACAAGGAGTGATTTATCTGCCTTAGAATTTTCTTTTGAGGTGGAAGTCTCTTCTTGTCTGTGTGCTGGTCCAGATAGTTTGTGTAGAAAACATATGTGCTGTTTTTAATGTATGGTGAGATTGCCTCCTTTTGTCTGCATGTCCTAGGAATGTAGTCTCTTCCTGGAATCCTTTGGGGTTGAACCTGCTAACTTGTGTTTTCACTCCATAAGTGTGAAGAGCTGTAAACAAATAAGTCCATACTCTAGGCATTCAGTGCTATTGTTCTGTTATATACCCGCTCCTCATTTAGTGACCAAGCTCACTTCCAGTGACCAAGTTGTTAAGTGAAATTACCACTAATTAAATAGGTGACTGAAAGAGAGAGAGGGAGGGAAGGAGATGACGGTCTTTGGTTTTTTCAGTCTCATTCAGTTAAGTTCTCTCTTGCAGCTCCACCAGCATTACTCTTACTGGCGTGTGTTGTTGCCAAACACATGAAATTTAGTGATAAATGGATGCGTTGGTCAGAAAATGGATGATTTATTCCAGTAGTATTTGCAAATGGTTGCTAAACAAGGAGTGGGCGTATGCCCTTTTCCTTTCCTTCCTCTCCTGTCTCCATGAATGCTTTGAAGTAATTGGAGCATTCCAATTAGTCAACATAGTATTTGGTTGTACACAAAGAAATTCAATTAATAAAAAGGTTAACATTTTTAGATTGTTTAGATCAGTGGGGGCAGTACTTTTAAGTCTTAAGAATACTGAATAGAATACTAAGAGGGGGGTCAAGTCCACAGCTCTATTCATATTTATTTCTTGATTGATTGACTGACTGATTGATTGACTGAGGCTTCTGTGCTGCCAAATTCCAATAGGCTGTAAAACATTTACAAACCACCAAAACAAATGTTATGATTTTTTAAAAATCAAATGCCATCCCATGATGTTTGGCAAAACCTCCACATTCCCAAATATCTTCTCAAAGATCCAGTCTGCATAGTTTTTTGGAAGTCTAGTATTGGGAGGAGGACAGGTAAACTGTTCCAAAATGGTTATCACTGAAAAGGTTTAGTCAATATTGACTGAAAAGTCAATAGCATCCCTGAAAGAAGGGATCTTCAGATAGCTGAAATTACCTGATTTCATTGGATGTTCAGTCCAGAGAATGTGGTCTCATAAGTATTCATGTCTGAGCCATAAAGGTTTTAAAGTTGAAAAATAGCATCTTGAATTGCAACCAAAATCTAATTGACAGGTGTTGCACCTGCTGAAGTACTGTCGTGCTGTCACAGGAGCAAATTTTGATGCACCCACAACTATTCAGGGAGATGGATGCATTACTAGTTGAACTTTTTGAATGTTCTTCTAAGACAGACTAAGCAAATGAGATTGCAATAGTCCATCTGTAAGATGATTGACTGTGCACAAAATTTCTTGATCCAGAATGGCTGCACTTAATGCACAAGGTACAATTGAAGAAAAAACCTGCTATCCACATCCTCCAGGTGCTATTTCAGCTGGAGCACGCATAAAGTTGGGTAGGCTTGCAGAGTGCTCCTGGGGGCCGGGGAGGACAAAAAAGTTTTTTCTTATTTACCTCTTCGAAATCTTGGTGCATCTTATGCACCGGTACGTCTCATAGTCCGAAGAAAAATACGGTATATCTTTCCAGCTATATCTATAGCTTTCCAGCTTTCCACATTGTTGTCACAAGCATGCCCTTTCTTTCTTCTGCTGTGCCCTGTGGCTGATAATTTGATAGTTTAATTTCTCAGCTACTTAGGGGGACAAGAGCCACACGTGACCTTCTAAATGTGCTCTCTTTCCCCCCCCCCTTTCTCTTTCTAATATTGTTTGTTCTTTGCTTTTATTTTCTTATTTGGATAGTAACGAAATATGGTTAAAAGAACAGTAAAATTATTTGAATTACATTTTGGCATATTAATCATTGGACATCGTGCCTCCTAATAATTCTTTGGAATTGTGATGGCGAACCTATGACACGTGCGTCAGAAGTGGCACGCAGAGCCCTCTGTTGGCATGCGCACCATCGCACCAGGTCAGATCTCCATGGCTTTTCTTTTGTGAGCTTCTGTTTCCCTGCAAACAATGAAATTGAAGCTCACGAAAGAAAAAGATCTTACCTCTTGTTGTGCTGTCGGTGTTGGGATGCCCCACCTCTCATTAGCCAGCTGGTCTTCAGGTCTCTGCTGTGCATGTCTGCACATGCATACACCTTTCAGTTTGGGCATGCACGTGGTTTGGGCACTCAGTGTCTAAAAAGTTTGCTATCAATGCTCTAATGCATAACCATATTATATTCATCTTGAGAAAACTGCTCATTGTTTTATTTGAATTATTATTACTGAAAGATAGCACACTTTGTATTTTTATTTTAAAAATTGCAAAATATGTGACATTTCTACTGTATATATTGTGTAAAGTGTTTGAAACATTAATGTCAGGTTTCCTGGGGATGAATAATTCTATTTTTCATTTTTGACTATACCAATAATGAAATATTCACTCCAACTCAGTGAGATAAGTTATTGGATGGCGGCACGTTACCAAGAGGATGAGTCATTTAATCATTAACTATTTTTTGCAATTTTCATTACAGTGATAGTCAATTGTTGCTCATTTAAAAATTAGAAGAATTTGTGGGATTAAAAATTGTAGGTTATTGTTGGAAGAAAACTTGCCATCTCCAATTTTCCTTCCAAGTAATATTTTTGTTACTTTGTGGAGGGAAGTCTAATATCTAAGGCAGGTGTGTCCAATCCATGGCTGGTCACACGAACCTTGGACAGCTAGTAATGTGACCACAATATTGTTAACTTTTGACATTATGTGATTTTAAGAGATATTTATATACATTAACTGCATTATATATTTTATAAATGGGCCAAGACAATTCCTCTTCACTCAGTGCAGCCCAGGCAAACCAAAAGGTTGGTCAATCATGATTTAAAGTATGCTTACTGAAATCTGACTATTTTTAAAAAAAATAGAGATATTTCCATACATTTGAAGGGATTATAAGGATCTAGAATAAATACATACCATGTTACCCCGAAAATAAGCACTTGGCCTTATTTTTGGGGAGGTCTTATTATTTTTGAGGTTCAAGAGGCGGCGAGCGTGGTCACCTCATGGCTGTTGCTATGTTTTGGGGAGGGTTTATTTTCGGGGGACGGTTTATTTTAGCGCGTGCACTCAAAAGCCTGATTGGGCTTATTATCCGGGGAGGACCTATTTTAAAGGAAACATTGTATCAGTGATTTTTTTTCTTTTCTTTATTTTGATATAACAGAATAATACAGTTGGAAGGGATATTGGAGGTCTTCTAATCCAGCCCCCTGCTCAAGCAGGAAACCCTATACCATGTCAGACAAATAGTTGATTATCCTACTTTCCACTGATATTGAGGGGGAGGCAATTTTTAGGGAAAAATATAAACACTACCCTCGTAGCTTTGCAACTTTCAAGAGTACAGCACAGAAGCTCATTTTGTCTTTTCTGTGAAATACATGTGCACAATTAATATTTGGATACATTTGCCTTCTGGCATGTCACTAAGATTCTCAGAGATTTTTTTTTCCATTTTGGAAAAGTTGAAGAATATATGGATATGCATGCAGTTGATTCTTGATCATCTGTAATCTTTTTTGGCACATTTAAAAAAAAATCTTATTTTTTTCTCTCTGAGAAGCCTTAAACCAGAAAAAAGGTGGAAATACTAATGTTTTCACTGAAACCTATAAAAACGTAAAACATGAAGACTAAATAAATCTGTCCACACTACCTCAATTTTCAGATCTGGAAACTGTATCACACTTATTGTGCATTTATATGCTTTCAGCTTGTTTGATATAATATCTTTTTCCCACTCTTTTCAGAGTAATTCTGCAATCCAGTGTTCAGAAAAGTAAACAGTCTGAACCTAGCATTTCTGACAGTGCAGGCCTTTCTAAAAGAACTACCAGGTCTACTGCAAGAAAAAGCAGTTTTAAAAGGTGAGAATTACTGTCCTGAATTCCAGAACCTATCAATTAATGAAGGCTGAATTTTTACATTTTCATGATTCATTTTTTTAAAAATTGGCTCTGGTGGTAAACTATAATTTAGGCTGGTAAAAAAAAAGCACAAGCTTTCACACTTCATGGTAGGCATGAAATAATTGGTAGGCATAAGATTGCTGGTATGAATGCAAAGCTAAATCATGGTTTAATGTTATCTCTGAATCAGTTCAGCACATTCTTTGCATGTGATTGGAAAACTGAATATCTGAATTATCTGAAATTAATTTGGAATTTCTGTCTCGTATGTTTTGTGAAATTTGTAGATTATCATCCTCAATTACAAGAGCAAGTCCAATAAAAAAGGAATTAGAAAATATTTTTTCAAGGAGCAGCCTATAAAATGAAGTAATTCCCTTTTCAAATTACATAGACTCAGAATAAGTATATATGTATTAGTTGAATATTTTGAATGAGTGTTATAATATAACTCCTTATAAAGAGGTACTCCCACTGGTTTGTGAATAAAATATTCTTGCAAAAGGAGTTTAGTCTCACCATGCTCAGAGGTTTTAAGAATAGAGTTAGTTGGGGGGGGGAAATCCCATAGGTTTGTAATATGCAGCCTTTTTCAGTGGTTTTGATAGGTTCACGAAAACATTGTGTGGCTTCATAACTCAAGAAAGAAGAACATATGCCACCATCTTTAGAAACGGGCAACCTGTTCGTAATTACAAGTTCCAACTTACATACAGAGTTAAAAACAGACTTGGGAACAGATCTCATTCTTAACCCAGAGATTATCTGTTACTAAGTGAAAAAGGATTTTGCTTCTATTAATTTGCTTGGCTGGCACTTCCTATGGTGCGAAGAGATCAAATTTTCTTAATCATAAAACAAAGGTTTGGTAAAAATATCTATATTTATGGAATTTGTTATTCTTTCAAAACATCTTGCCTAACTCTGCATTTCAAATTTATGATCCATTATCCTAGATCATGAAGATTGCCAGAGAGTTTAATATTTCTGGTAATCTTTCTAAATGCTTTCCTGTTACCATTGAGGCTTTAGTGTGTGGAATTATTTGCACTTTAATATTATCTGTTTCATTTCCTTTATCATTTAATAAATTTCAATTATACAGAATTGTCAATTCTCACATTTTTGCCTTTTTTAAATAGCATTTTAAAACCACAAAGTTAGAGGAAGGTATTTTGGCCATCAAAGCCAACCTCCTGCTCAGTGCAGGAATCCAAATTAAGTATCCCAGGCAGATTATTATGTAAATACACATCTCTTTATAATTTATTCTGTTGCTGAACCACTTCTATTTTTAATATTTTTATTTCTTGTAACTTAAATCCATGGTTATACCTTTTGAACTATAAAGGAAGAAAAAATAGGCATTGGTATTTTGATGATAACCTTCAAATATTTGAACAGCACCATAGGCTCACCCTCAATTGTCCTTTCTGAAGGTTATATATACACAGCTACTTAATTCATTTTTCATAGGACTTCATTTTTAGTCTCCTGGAGTCTTTGAATTCGTTGTTTTCATTGCCTTTCTTTGAACCTTTTCAATTTTCAATGAATCATTGAACTGTAGTGGCAAGAACATGACACAGTACTTTAACCATAACAGAATATAATAAAATAATAACAGAGCAACTGCTAGTTCATATTTATTTTATTGCACTTGAGTCTATTAAGTTTCAGTCTGTTACCTTTGACGGTTTTCTCTAAGCAGTTCTTTTCTACAAAAAATATTCTCAGATTTTATTACTGTCTTCTAGGGTATTGGCTATCCCACTCAATTTTGTATCATCTGCAAATTTGATCAGCATTCTCTCCACCTTATCACCCAAATAATTAGTGAAAATACTAATGTTTATGGCGTCTCATTTATCTGATGCAGAACCAGTGATCAGCTTTGTCTGAGTTCAATTTTTAAGCCAGTTAAGCATCAAATTAATTCTTCTGTCATGCATAGCATGACCTGTTATCAAATGCCGTGCTGAAGCAATGGTATATAATATCTACAGCACAATCTGTTACAGGAAAAAAAGAATAATAAGATTCTGACGTCTGAAAATTAACATATAGGTAGTCCTTGACTTACAACCACAATTGAGACCCGAATTTATGTTGCTAAGTGGGAAATTTGTTAAGTGAGTTTTGCCCCATTTTACAGCTTTTCTTCTCACATTTGTTAAGTGAATCATTGCAGTTCTTAAATTAGTAACACGGTTGTTAAGTGAATCTGGCTTTGCTTGTCAAAAGATCACAAAAGGTAATCACATGATCCTTTGACACAGCAACCATTAATATGAACTAGTTGTCAACCAGCCGAACGTAAATCATGTGACCCTGGGATACTGCAACAGCCATAAGTGTGAAAAATGGTCATGAGTCACTTTTTGCAGTGCCACTGTAACTTTGAACAGTCACTAAATGAACTGTTGTACATCGAGGACTACCTGCATTGTTTTTTTAAAAATAGTCATTAATTTAAGTTTTTGATTAAGTGCCTTAACAGAAGTCAATGTCAGACTCACTGGTTTGTGATTGGTTGAATCCTCCTTTTACTCTTTAAGGAGATAATAAGGACATTTATACGCAGTTCCACTCATCTGGCATTTGTCCAATATTTATCAAAGATAATACATGTGGTTCTACCAGGACCTTCAGCTTGTTCTTCCATGATCTAGGATGTAATTCATCAGACCCTGCATATTTAAATGTTCACAGTTTCCTGGCAGAATGAAAAGTTACTTTGGTATTACTTAAGACTGAAGCAAAACAAGAGTTAATAAGGCATTGTCTTTTATTATTGCTACTATATGCGCTAATATAGTTTTTGCCTTCCTTTGTTGAGCAAAGATACTTTTCCATTTTGAACCTATCCCCCCCCCCCAAAAAAAAACCCCTAACGTTCTTGGTTCTTAGCACCCATTGCTAGCCTTAGTTCATCCTAAGCTTTTCGTTGTTGACAGCATCTGTACAGGTTTAGGCTATCTATCTGTGATACAGTTTTTTTTTCTATTTTACAATATATTTATAATTTTCATTATTTTCAATATACACTAAATTTGCCGTGCTGGTTTATTTTGTTTAATTCTACTTTTTCTCTGTGAACTGCTTCAGATACATCATGTAAGTTGCATTGTATACGTATATTCTTCTTTTGACTGTTTCCAGTAGGTTTATATCCTAATTTATTCTGACTGTAATAGTTGTCAGTGTAATGGAAAATTAGCTAAGTAGTGGTAAGATTTGACATTACCTATAATAGAGGAATGGTTACTGAAGATGATGGAACTTGCAGAGATGATTTGACTTTCTTGATTAGAGAAAAAACAGTTTCTACATTTATGGTTGACTGGAAACCAGATTTTTATATGAAACAGAAAAAATGCACTAATGACTTGTGGTTTTGATGATTAGAAAAGAATATTAGGTAATAGAAAAAATTGAGGTTTTTGTAATTCTAGAGTAAGATAAGTTTAATCATGCTTATGTTTTGCTGCAGGAAAAAATCAGGAGCTTCTTTCTATTTTCTTTCTGTACTTTTCTATTTTTTCCTTTTTTTTCTTTATTCTGCATGACTTTTTTGGTTTTGATTTTTCTTTAAATGTTGTGTGTGTGTCTTTGTGAATTTAGTTTACTCACTCAATTTGTACCGTGTTTCCCCGAAAATACGACCTGTCCCGATAATAAGACCAACCCTGCTTCTTGAGGTGGGCATAAATATACGCCCTCCCCCGAAAATAAGCCCTGCTGAAGGGGTGGGCGGGACCAGCATAGCGGGCAGCCCTTCCCTTCCCCGGTCAGCCAGGGGCAGCTGGGCCCCTTTAACCGGACCCGCCCGCCTGCCTCTCGCTTGTACTCGCTCTCTCTCTGGCGCAGCCAAACGCAGCGCGGGCGGGCGCAGACAGTTTTACCAATTCTCTGCCTGCGACGCTTTGCATTTCAAAAGGCGCTCCTGCCTGCAATGAGGCGAGGCAGGTTTCGAGGCTCTGGAGCTGCCGCGGCGGGAGGGGAGGAGAGCTGAGTAAGCCTGCCCGAAAGAAGAGCCGGAAAAAGCCAAACGCTATGGTGAGCCTTGCAGAATAGGGAGGGGAGGCAGCAGCCACGGGACATCGAGTCCCACGCTCGCCGCCTCCTGCACCCCCAAAATAATAAGCCCCCTCGATAATAAGGCCAAGGCCATATTTCGGGGTTCAAAAGAAAATAAGACCTGTCTTATTTTCGGGGAAACATGGTACCTGCATGCCTGTTTTTTCCTCCAAATCTTTCTCTTTTTTTAGTAAGTTTTTTTTGTCTTATTTTTATTAATTTTGAGCCCCGCTACCTCGTCAAATTCTTCTACTGTTTGAATTAATTTGGGTCCAGAATTCTAATGGTTCTTCTAATATAAATACTAAATTGTCGGCAAATGCTTGGACTTTATATTCTTCTTTCTTGATTTTTAACCCTTTTATGTCCTTATCTCTTCTAATTTTTATTAGAAGTATTTCTAAGGCTAGAATAAAGAGAAGAGGAGAAAGTGGACACCTTTGTCTTACCCCTTTTGTTATATCAAATTTTTCTGTGATATTATTATCACTTTTGCTGTTTGGGGTGTATAGATTTTTTTCTATTATTTTTACAAATTTCCCTCTGAATTTCATGTTTTCTAATTGTGTGTTGATAAATTTCCAACTTACGTTGTCAAATGACTTTTGGGCATCAAGTAAAACCAGTGTAGCTTGTTTTTCCGGGTGTGCATTATAGTATTCTAGTGTTATTTTTTATGGTTCTCATATTGTTTTTTATCTGTTTGTTGGGTAAGAAGCCGTTTTGATCTGAGTAAATATGTTCATTTAAAACTCTTTTAAGTCTTTGTTATTATTGAAGTAAATATTTTATAATCGTGTTTAATATTGAAATGGGTCTATAGTTCTGAATTTGTTGACGATCTGCCTCTTCCTTGGGGATGAGAGTTATAAATGCTTCTGTCTATGTTGTTGGTAATTTAGCTTTTTCCAGTGCTTTGTTGAATATTTCTGGTATTAACCATTTGAAAGTTTCTTGCGTGATTTTATATAATTCGACAGGTCATCCGGACTTGGTGTTTTGTTATTTTTCTATTTTTTTCAATGCCACTCTTAACTCCGTTGTTCTTATTACTCCATTCAGCATCTCTCTTTGCTCATCTGTAATTTGATTAATATCCAGTTTTTCTGGATATTGTATTGTTTACTTTTATTTTCTGCAATATTATCTTGGGAATATAATTTTGTAATTTTTTTTATTATATTCCTTTCTCTTCTTGAATTACTCCTTTCTCATCTTGTAGTTGATATATTATTCTTTTCTCCTTTTATTTTCTTAATTTATATGCCAACCAGCTTCCTGTTTTATTCACATATTTTTTTTTAAATGTTTTGCCATCTTAATTTTTTGTATCATTTCTTCCTGCTTAATTAAATTAAATTTATGTTTTATCGTGTATCTTTTCTCTTTTATTGTCTTGTTTTGAGGTTCTTTCTGTAATTCCACTTCTGCTTTTTAAAGTTCTTCCTGTAATATCTCTTGTTGTTTTCTTATTTTTTCTTGCTGTATAGGCTATTGTTAGTCCCTGTATATAGGCTTTTGTAGTATTCCAGAGGTTTTGTGCTGATGTATCTTCCTTTTTGTTTACTATGAAAAATAGTCTCAATTCTTTTTCTAACATTTGTCTATATTCATTGTCTTTTAGTAAATTTTGATTCATTGTCCA
>JANHFT010001183.1:3794-14257 GCA_032467955.1 Pseudoxenodon macrops | reverse complement strand
TTCCTAATTTTGTAACCTGATTATTTCTAATCATCTGATAAAATCATGCAGCTTTATAGCCAGTATACAAAATTATTTCGGTTGCCAGAGATTTGTGATTACCTGCTAAGTGCCATTTACCAGTTTATTCCTGATAGGATTATGCTTGAATCTTAGATTAAGATTAAAAGGTTCTTGATAGACTATACTTATTACTTGGGAGTATATGTATATGTTTCTACCTCCCTTGATTTTGGTTACATAAGCGTCAAGCGACTCAGAATGCCCTAATTAGCATGGAGAAATCTATTTGCTTAGATATTTTGATTCAGAAGCTTAACTAATTAATATCAACAGAAGGTACTTGTTATATGTGCACAAAAGTGCAACACTGCTATTTTAGACATGAGAACTAAGATTCCTTGACTGTGGAACCACTGACTGTGTTATTAATGCTATAAACACAAATCAACCACGCAAAGCCACTTTGAAATGGTCACAATCATGTTGAGCCAGTCTCCACTGAATATCATTTTTTGGTAGAAAGGCATAGTATAAGTTAAATATCTTAAACCCCCTTTTTTAGATTTAGTACTAGGTACTATAAACAGTACTAGTATTTGGCCAGAAAAAATACTCAATATTTAAGTATCTTATGTGGTCAAAAGATACGTTTAATTTTTTTAGACTTGAAAACCAAAGAAGGCTCCCAGTTTTTAAATTATCTTTGTAATGATTAAGCAAAATAAATAGCCTGAAAGATTAATTTACATTGTCTGTGGAACTATTACGATTCCATATTGGTTAGCACAATTTATTTTCTATCACTTTGAAGTTATATCCAAATATTCATTGCTATGTTGACAGCTATGCTGTGTAAAAGCTTAAAACTTTCAGAGTTGCTACTTGTAGGTCCCAATTACAAGCTTTAGGGGATTTTTTAATGTATTGTCTTCAAAACTTGTACAATTTGTTCAAACTATGTGGTATAATCAATATTCCTCAGATCAAATTATTTTGTTAATGTATTTCACGGTTAACTTGATGTGTTTAAATTTTAATTTGATAGTATGTATTTTTTCATCAGTGTAATTGAATTGTATAAATCTGAATTAACTTGTAAGATAAATGTGTACAAATAAAATCTATTGCTTATATGAGATTACCCAAATGTGGAAAAGACTTAATGGGGGGAGGAGGTGTATTGCATCGGGTTCTAAGGAAAGTTACTTTAGCTTGTATATGGGTGCACAGATAAACCTTTCAGCAACTCCTTAAACCAAAGGTTGCTGTCTTTTCCATGAATGATTTGTAATGTGCAGTCCCAAGAAATTGAAGTTGGTGTGGCAAGTGGGAGATACATATCAGGTTTATCATTTTAAGGAATTGCCAATGGGCACTACTTTGCATTCTTTGTTTAACCCCTTATATAACAAGTTGGGGAACTGCACATAACTATTGATCATGCTTATGACCTTACAGAGCAGATGTTTTGGGGGATACTCTTTTAACCAAACCTTGACTCTACCCATTCATTCTTTGTGAGATACGTGCTTCTAATGTTCTTATTTTGCTGAAAAACAGCCTTGTCTATCAAAAATCAATCATAGAACTCCAACCAACTCATTGAAAGGATTCTACAATGATAAATGAAGAATGCAACTGAAGTTAGTTTGGCAGGTGAGAGATAATCAGGTTTATGGTTTCCCTAAAGTGATTTTATTTAATGTTCCTCTATGAAGAGTACTATTCTAATCAAGTCTCCCAGTTTTCCATGTGTATGAAAATCAAAGAGTTGGAAACAAAGCTGTTCCATAGTTTACCACCCTTTCTTCCAAAAACACTATATTTATTCTGGGATTTATTTGCATGTTGCCTCATTCTTCAAATTTTAATTTCCAAATTGTAACTTTAAAATCTAGTTTGCAGCTTTCACTATTAAATGATAAAAAAGATGTAAAAATAGCACCCCTGAGCTCAATCAGTGAGAGCGTTTCCCAACTTCTGAAAATTGTAATGTAAGTATGGCAAATACACACTTCACTTAGTGAAATTGGAAAACAAGTAGTCTAAACATGTTGTCCCCAAATCATCTAATAAGGTTTACATTTGTAATAAAATGGACAAAGATTCATTCATCTGTACCTGTTTGACACCATCATCCTGAATTTTTATTTCAAATTCCTCATGTATGATACCATAAGCCTTCATACAACTAAACCAAAACCAGTGTTACTGGAACTTGCCTCCAAACCCACTGGGTATGTCTTAACACATAGTAGTGCAAAATTCACACACAAAAGTCATTTCTCTCTGTAGACTTCGGTGTTTCTCTTCTACAGCAACACAGTATTTCCACAGCTATTTTTGGAGGTGTCACTTAAGTGTTTTCAAGACAAAGCAGGAAAATCCTCGGGGTCATCTGGGTTTGGAGCAGTAGTATGCATCTAAAAGTAAAAGCAAAACCAGATCAGTTAGATAAGAGCTAGATATTTGTTTACTAAGATACACATAAATTTGACTTTGTTCATTCAATTGCTGCAATAGTCCAAGTACTATTTACTGTTTATCCTTAGGTTTATCCTAAATGTTTTAAACTATACTTTATTAGAATTTGTCAAACAAGAATAAGAAAAAAAAATACAACTCTATTACAAAAATCATATTTTTTACAATCAAGTTTAGAACGATTTACACTGAATTTAAAGCAGTTGTTCCTGCGCGTATTGCGATTAAAACAGAAAAAGTCATTTACAGGTAAAGCATTACTACGTATAATTTTATATGCAATACCTAGGTCTGACCACAAGCGACACAGTTCTAAGTTATCTAAACCAAGAATTTCGAGCCTGTTACCATAGGGAATTCTATTGTGTACAGAAGAGTGTAAGACTTCTCATGAAATATTTCTGAACCTGCTCGATTGTACTGATGTCAGATATGGTAGGGATTCCAAACAGTTGAACAATACTCTTAAAATTGGTCTAGCATAAGTTTTTAAAGCTCTAATTAGCAATACAGTGTTTCCAGAAAAAAAGCTTCACAAAATTAAATTTACAATCTTACTGCTTTTTTAGCAACGCTGATACAGTGAACTTTGGAACATAGGTGGTCAGAGATAAGTACACCTAGGTCCTCCTTGACAAAGTGAGGGTCATCTGCTAGATCAATGCCACCTAGCTTATACTGGACATTCTGATTACGATTACCAATATGTAAGACAGCATTTATTAATCGAAATGTGAAGTTGCCAAATAGATTACCATTCAGACACGTAGTTGAGATCACTTTGCAAAAGAACATAATTATCGGTAGTATTGAATAATGTTACGTCATCAACAAAAAGGACGCAATTGCTTTTAAGTTGATCACATAAATCGTTGATGTAGAGCAAGAAAAGCATGGGACCTAAAATGTTGCCTTGCAGAACACCACTGTTAGCTGATGCAGGGTTAGATAGTAAGTTCCCTGTTTTGACTTTCTGTAGTCTATTAGACAGGAAAGCAGCACTCCACTTGTGCAAAGGTCCAGAAATGCCGTAAGAGTTTTAATGTCAACATCAGTTTATCATATACTAGTGTATCAAAAGCCTTACAAAAATCTATATAAATTGCATCTACAGCTTTACCTTGATCAAGACATGTAGTCTAGATGTTTTTACAGTGCAAAAGTTGTAAACAGGATGAGTTTTTCCTAAAGCCAAACTGTTCGTCGCATAGCAAGTTGTTTGTCTCTAAGTGGTGAACGATGGATTGGTTTATAATTGATTCCATAACTTTGCATGTAACACAGCACAAAGAGATTTGTTTATAATTTTCACCCTTTTTAAAGATTGGTATAACTATAATTGATGACCATAGACCAGGCAGAGAATTAGTTTGAAACAATACTTCAAAAATTGTACACAAAGGTTCAATTAGGACGGTAGCAAGCTTTTTCAGGAACTTTCATGTTTGATTAATATTAAGGTTGTTTTTTCCTAGCTTTATTTATTCAACCCAACCTTTTGAAAAATTAGGGACTCAGAAATTATGTTCTGAGGTAGGAGTAGGTTTTGAAGAAATATTTTTTAAAATGCAGATTTTTCGGTACATCTATACATCCTGTGATTTCTGTTGCCTTCTTTTTGCCCACAGACAATGCCATTTTGAATGAAGCAGCCAGAGATTAGAATTAGTACATAGTGATTACCATCGCTCCTGGCCTTGGCCACGAGTTGTCAACTCTTCGAACACGCCCACGACCTCCTCGTGCTCCTCTGGCTCCTCTTCCAGGACGAGGCAGATTCCCAAAGTTAATGTCCAGTTGAGAAGTTATGTCATTTGCTGCTTTTCGGGAGAAGTGAGAATCATCCTCAAAATCTTCCTTCAGCACCTATAATAAAATGCATCCATGTTTTTTATGGTTAAAACTAACACATCTTCAACTAGAAAAAGTGCGTCAAGAACCAAATGACATCTTTTAAATTTTTTAAAAATGCCCTGGAAAAATAAAGGACACTACAAAGACATCCTAAATTCTAAAGAGAATAGAACTCATCAAAGAAACTGAGCTCTCTCTAGGACTCATCTCACAATAGAGTGAAACACAACACAAAAACTAGCCTCAAGAGATGGTGATTCTCCACAGACACTTTCTAAAAAACAAAAAAAGCTCTTTGGTAAGCTAAGAAAGCAGCTACTGGTACATGTCCACTCATTATTCTCATTAGTTGCCTTTTCAGCACTGAAACACAGCTACACTAGCCAGTAAAACTCAAAAAATATGGATATTTCTCTAGTAACCTTGCAAATGCTTCTGGGCATATATGTAAGTGTATGGAAAACACATCTAGAGGATTCTTCACCGGAGTGGGAAAGAAAGAGGCTCAATTCATTCTAGCATTTATGGAATCATGTTACATAAATGCAGCTCTGTGCAGTTAATATATGCACGCGGCTTCATTCTTTCATGTGAACATAAGGCAGTCAGAATGAAATCCATTGTTTGTTTTTCCCTTTCTCTCCGCTGAACATTCTGCTAAATGAAAGAACATACTCAGCAGCAGACTGTAAACTAGAAACGTACGCTGAAGAAGTAATGTTGGAAGAACCACAAATCAGAAAATCAGCATTTTTTTTCTCTTATTGCTATAAATGAATTACGGAAAAAAGAAACATTAAGACTGTTCCTGACTTTTTTTTTTAAATGGTCTGTGGTTGACATAAGTTCTAGTAGTGATTTTCAATCTATTCAGTCCCTAGCTATAAATTTCAATGTAGTGCACCTAGACATGTTAACAGAGTTGAAAGGAAGAATGTTCTAAATTCTCAGGTAATGCTTACATCATCTCTATATTTTGACTTATGAATTACCACTGCTTTGGAAGGAACAGTGGTTTCGGGCTTCCGGATGTTGAATTCAGGCTTTGGTCGATTTTGTTCTTGAAGATTTTTCCATTCATCCAATGTCATCTCTTGAACTACTTCATCCACTGGCTCTCCTTCAGCCATTCTAAGGGTTTATAGTTGTAAAGTAAAAAACATTAGCTTGTGAAATGCCACTTGAAACAGCTACTTGAATTTTCTATCGAACATTAAATGGTTCCTTGTTTCCGCATGATGGGTTACCAAGTTTGTAAAAATGCAATAGCTTGGAGAACTTCTATTCAATGCTCCAAACAGTCAGGTCTGCTCTCTTCTAACATATTCTAGTTCCAATCCACTCCAAACCAGATATTCAGTATTAGTAGTTAACCATACGATCAGTCTGTATCAGGCTATTTTGGTAGGGTTGGGAGACAGAACTTTTCCTCCGTAAGATTTCCTTCTATCCTCCATTTTCATATTTTTAGGCCTTTTCTAAATATGTTTTTTTTCTCAACAAACTCTTTTTGATAATAAAGCTATAAGGACTTTGCTCCTATTATATTAAAAGGAAGATAAGCACTTTGAACACAGTACACTGCAAACTACATTCTGGTTTAAGTTTTTTGAAAGCATGTGGGAACTCATAATATAATTGCCATGGAATGAGGGCTTGCTTATTCAAACATTGGCTGGTTTTGTAGACATAGCTAGACATAGAAAGTAAAGGAATTGGGTTACTTCCCCTTTCTCCTAAGAACACATCACTTAAACCAAGGGTGTCCAACCTTGGCAACTTTTAAGAGTTGTAGACATCAACTCCCAGAATCCCCCTAACCCAGCATGACTTAAACTGTTTTCCTAGCCAGCTGTATACATTTCCTAACAAAGCAGTTGTTGAAACCAGAGGGAGACCAGGCTGACCAAGATGATGAAGAAGGTGCCACAGAGGCTACTTTGGAGCATACTGGATTCATTCATTCATTCAAAAAAGAAATGAAAGCAATGTAGAGGGATGAGCTGACAAAGGTCCATTGTATATCATGTGTCCTACAGCTTAAGTAGCATAGCACGAACAAATGTTTGCAACCTTTCTTGCTAAACCTATTATCTTTTACTGATCAACGATAGTAAAAATAAGGCTTAAATTTGGTTAAGAAATGTATACAGCTGGCCAAGAAAACCTGTTTAGATCAGATATCTGCTCTATATTTTGTTGGGTGTATATCAACAATTACACTACAGTTTTGCTATCTGCTTCCTGAATGTCTTCTGAGATCAAATATGGTTTGAATACATGCTCAGTCTAAACTGATCGTAGCAACCCTGGTGCATAATCTCCCTCATTTAACAGACTGAAATGTTTAGGTCTTCCATTGCACTCCTCTTGCAGCCTTCCTCAACCTAAATCCATCTAGGATTCTGAGGTTCAAAATTTCCACTTGCTTGCAAAACTCACTGGTTACTCTGAGCTAATCATTCTTTTTCAGACTAATATACCATATTTTTTGGAGTATGAGACTCACCAGAGTATAAAATGAACCTTTGTTTTTTGGGAGGAAAATAGGAAAAAAAATTGCCTATCAGGTATTCATCTGGCTAGCATTCTTAATCTGGTCAGCTTCAGCACATTTTATCCCCTGGTTAAGGCTGAAAAAAGCTTCTAAGGCACAGCTGATAGAGAGAAGCAATGAAAAAAGCCAGCAAAGATTTAGGGCTGAAAAAAAGCTTCTTTGGCGGGAGTAGCAATGAAAAAAGCCTGCAAAGACCGCTTCACTCATTAGCACCTCGTTAGGGCTGGAAAAAAAGCTTCGAAAGAGCTACATTCGGAGTATAAGGCGCACCCAAATTATCAGCCTCTTTTAGAGGGGGAAAATGTGTGTTTTATACTCCAAAAAATATGGCATATAGAATTTCTAAATTGGCTTTTTAACTTATAGAAACATATAATATAATACACCAATCAACAGACACACATTTCATATGTTAAAAACAAAAAGACCAATGCCTTGGGCATCATGAGCTTTTCCAGCACACACACAAATTCTGATGAAATATAAAATGATCAGTGTCAGGAATTTCGTTCACTCTTGAGATTTCATTCATTTAGCATTCGGTAAAAAGGCCCCCCAGAATGGTTCTTAGGTTATTATTTCTCATAAGAAATGAAATCAGGGCTACCAATTTAGTGGTCTCCAGACATTTGGCACTAAAACGCATACATTCCAGCTACCGTAACCTTTGATCAAAAATTATGGGGGCAGTAAAAAGGATTTACGTGGAACCAAGTTGCCTCTTCTTGATTAATTCTATGGGAATGAAAAACAGCACCAAGAGCGTGACAATCTCTTTCCTGGCAATGAGGCATTAGTACAGTTTTTTTCCAGAAGCAACCCCGACTGAGCTTCTTATTAGGGTAGAACTGATGAATACAAATAGGAAGAAGTCATAAGCAGCCTTACCCGGTGGGAATGTGGAAGTTTAGTGCCTACAAAATCAGGAGGCTCGGGGATCGTTGAAGGATGATACAGCTCAGGAGCCAAACGAGTGTTTGCAAATTTCATGCATTCTTCTAGGGTGGAGATGAACTGACTGCAGGTTGCCCGTAATAAAGACGAAGCTTCATTCATCTTCTGGTGGGGAGTTGAGAGCACAGACAAGTGAAGCAGCACTGTTGCATGGTGGCCTTTCCATCCTAATCCTCAGAGCCCAATCAGAGAGTGCTTGAAAGCTAAAAGGCCCAATTCAAATGTTCAGTTGCTCCCTATGTGCCCCAAATAGGCTGGGTTTCCAAAGAAGTAACTCTATATATGAACATTAATTCTCCGTTCAACTACGTGAAAAGGATTGTATCACTTCAGCCAATCAACACTGGCCTTACAAACTTTGTGATTCTATTACAGGGGTGTCAAACTCAAGGCCTGGGGACCCGTGGGGTGCTTAGATCTGGCCTGCGGGGCCTCCCACTGAAATAACAAATAGCTGCCCCACGGTGCCTCCCACTGAAAACAGAGCTTGTGAGGGCCGCATACGGCCCTTCCCTGCTCCCCAGGGTTACAGGAGGCCATTGCAGCAGAAAATGGAGCTTTGGCACCTGTTTAACTGGCAGAGCACTTGAGACACCACAGGTGCCCCTGACACGAGTGATGTCGAACTGGCCACACACACCTCTGGCCACGCTCTCCCCCCCCCAAGGGCAAACACAACCCTGATGCGGCCCTCAATAAAACCAAGTTTGACAACCCTGTTCTATTAGAACACAGGAAATTATATCAAGCACTCTTTCCTGAAGTCACTCTGCTCACCCCAGATTTTTGCTTACAATGCAGTTAAATTAGAATGCAAACCACGGCAAAGTACTTGATTCTCCATCACAGGCTGCAATTCTTACGAACTGAAGCCCACCTTTTAAAATGCCGTCGAAAGAAAAAGTGCCATTTACCTATACTATGTATCACTTGAAACTTTAACAGTGGTGGAGCAATACTAAGACAAGCTCACCTCTATACCCATTATAAAAATCTGTTTCATGGAAAAATAGGAGCATAATACATTTTAGATAAAGCTGTGGAAACTCCCTAAGGCTGTTACTTTATAAATGTGGTACAGAAGCAGCATGAATTCTATCTTTTTTAAAATTTTTGATAAAGTTCCAAATATAAGTTATTTACATTGGAAGTAAAATGAAATTGACAATTTCAAAAGCTTCAAAATTATATCCCCTACATATGCAATCAGAGCGAGTACTGGGCTAAACAACAAAACATCCAGATTGGAAAACTAAGGCAGTTGAACATAGTGACATTTGACCCAGGCCACTGGGGCATGGTATTTTTCCAACATTGCCATAAGAATGGAATTATATTCCAGTGTTTCTGTTCGAAAACATACTTTGGGCATTAAAAATGTTGGTTGGGAAAAAAACAACGTTAAAAGATTCGCAATTATTTCTGGAACAATGATGAAAAGATCGAAAGAGAATAAATTGTTCCAAAAAAAAACCCCAAAACCCTGAGGAATTTTATTTTAGCACTTGGATCAATTGATAAGCCACCCACGTCCAAAAGATTAAATAGCTGCACTTTTGATTATGCATCCAAGAGTCATCTGTCAATTTATAGATTTTGCTTTGCTGAATTTGTGATTGTTTCTAATGCAATGTCCAACTTTATAGGTGGGCCTGATCTGTGCCAGGTGCATTAATACATTAAAGGAGACTAAGTGAGATGTATATTCAAGCCTCAATGAAACCTATAGATGTCGTTTGGTTAAATGGGGTTTGCAAAGTAAATTCTAGGTGGGTTGTGATCATTGTTGATATATGCAAATTGTAGCAGCATTTGGATTTTCCGAGCAAAAGGAAAAGATGTCTTGGATCAGCCCTGCTTCTTTTATGTCGGACCATCTCCAAAATATAGGGATATCTGTTTTACATATCCTTAAAACATATTTAGAATCCTTAGTAGCTCTTCGATATTTGGATTATGTGGGCTTAATTTCAAGGCACTACGCAATGACTGATTGTGTCACCTCTGGACTGCAAACTCCCGTTGGCTCTGTGGCTGAAGCTAATTCAAGACCAGGAAGCCTAGAGGGCTCTCAGCTTCCCATCCCTATCCTACAGTGATCAGAAATAAACTTGCTAATGTCAGAGAATGAATATTCCACAGATTTCTTGCCAGACGTGGGTGGAACATGCAAAAACAGAAACCTGTAATTGCTCTGGATTCTCTCCCACCCTACCTGGATGTCCAAAGGAGATCCATTCTCTTGAGGTTGTGTTGCATCCTGCACAGCTAGCACTTGCTGTGTCAGCACATCGCAATACAGACGCAATTCAGACAGTTTTCTTCCGAGGGACTCGTTGCTTATGTCCAGATCTGGGATAGACAAGCAAAGAATTTACACAAAACACTGAAAGAACATTCACACAGCATCGCAGAGAACGGGAGACTTAAGCAGAAACAGAATTACCATATTTTTCGGAGTATAAGACGCACCTTAGTTTTTGGGAAGGAAAATAGGGAAAAAAATCTGCCTACCAGGTATTTATCTGGCTAGTGTCCTTAGTCTGGTCAGCTTCAGCACATTATTTTATCCCCTGGTTAGGGCTGGGAAAAAAAGCTTCTAAAGCACAGC